>JAFFZR010027758.1:0-20095 GCA_018397195.1 Lethrus apterus | reverse complement strand
CTTGTTACTTAATTCTAGATGTATGTCTCTAAGCCGTTTATCGGTTTCATCTAATCTACTTCTTGTCTGATGTATAAAATTCCGTAGAATAGCTTGTCCGGTTCTGTTTAAGATGTTGTTTATCTTTGCCGTTTTTGTATGAAATGTCACTTTACAGCATGTGGGGATGAACATAGAAATGCTGTGACCAAAAAGGAGTTCTCTTCCTCACTTACCAAACATGTACTACATACAGGACATACTATTAATTTCCAAGGCACAAAAACAATTGCCCGTAGTTCGAATTGGAATTACCGAACCATAAGGGAGGCTTTAGAGATAGAGAAACGTCAGGACTGTATGAACAAACGAGACGACGCACAACGTTTACCCGACACATGGAAGTCAACGTTATCGGACAGACGGATTACAGACAAACGACGAAGCAATATCTCATCACATACCAACGTAAATCACATGGGCCGAACACAGAACGACGGACCAATAAGCAACACGAACACCGCGACAAGTGGGCCAATCACGAGGAGCCACGCACGTCAACACGAAACGTCAAATAGTGACGATACGAACACAGAAACCACTCTTCAACATAGCACCGGACTGAGAAGATCCTTAAGAAAAAGGTGAAAGCGATATCACCGAAACGTCAGGAAACGTCAGACAGTAAACGTCATGACAGAATTGTTCCATACGCGGCGAAATATCCCGAAGAAAAACACTTCATAAATTCATTTTCATTGAAAACATGTGAATGATACATCCTCGTTTTGTTTATGATTTTTTCTTTATAGTGACATGTTTCAGCTCATCACCAAGCAAAAAAACGTCATGTAAGAATTCGGACAGAAGATACATTAAAGATGTAGTGAAACACTTTGATATTGAGTTATAGTTAACAAAAATGTATGAATTATATAAAGTGACAGCGTGCAAGTGGTGTCATCTTTCAGTGAACTGTTGTCGCTATAAAATTTCATAAATTAAACGAAGATGTATCATATTCAATCAACCCTTAATCACATTATTGAAATCATAATGACGATTTTAAAAAATGTTAAAATTTATATTGTAATCATACAATAATACTTCCTTGTAGTTTATTGTGAAATTTTTTATTAATTAGCTTTAAATTCTCCACTATTTTCCACCTTTTTATATCTCGTATCAGTAACACATTTTCACGTTACAACGCTTCAAATAAAGTATAAACAAAAGACCGATTTAAGTATTTTTGTTTTACAATTACATATAAACTTTTACAATAATTTGAATGCATTAATCTGTCTCAATCAGTGTGCGGTTGGCCACCGTTTTCTTGTATCTTTGCAAATCTCGAAATTGAAGATTCAGTTTGGCCAATTTAGAATAGCTTGGTTTAAATAATAATAATAAACAATCATGTCGTCTACTATAGACACTGCGAGTGTAATGTAAGGAATAAAATTCGTTAAATTGTTATCCCTACTTGCTCCCAATTTTCCTCGGACAAGCCATTTTTTATTTTTAAATCCCTACAAGAAAATCCAAATCGAACATCCCGAAAATTAGCTTTGGACAACGGAATAAGTCAGAGATCTGTGATAAAATATTTAAAAATTGAAAAATGGCATCCATATAAGCTTAGGCTTGCCCACGAATTAAGTGAAGATGATTCAGATCACCGCTTAGAGTTCTGCGAAACAATGATGAAAATGAGCAATCGAAATCACGATTTAGCTGACAGAATATTTTTTTCGGATGAAGCAACATTTACCCTTAAAGAAGAAGTTAATCGTCAAAATTTACAATACTGGGTATCCGAAAATCTCCACTGGATGCGACAACATTATACGCAGAATCCACAAAAAGTGAATGTTTGGGCGGGAATAGTGGAAGACAGAATTTTGGATCCATATTTTTTGCAGGGTAACCTAACAGGAGAAATGTATTTAAATTTCAATTATACCCAAATCCTGTAGATCCACACTTGCCACATCACTCATTATGGTACCAGCAGGGTGGAGTGTCCCCGCACTATGCCAGGCTAGTATGCAACCTTTTCTACGAAACTTTTGCGAATCATTGGATTGGAAGGAGAGGACCTCTGGAATGGCCCGCGCGTTCGCCGGATCTGCTATTATTTCTATTATTATGGGGATATCTAAAATCCAAAGTATACAGAACAATGCCAGATAAGAATTAGAAACGAAGTTCAGCAAATTACACCACAGATGATTCGCAATGTTCGAAAAGAATTTGAAAACCGTTTGGCTATCTGTCAGAAAGTTGGTTGAGCTCAGTTTGAGCATCTTATCCGATAAGGTTATTTATTTGGGTTGTTTGTGTATGTTTTCAGGTAGATATTGTTTATGTTGATTATTACCTAATTACCTAATTACAAAATTCAAACGAATGCGTTGTGACATTGAAAGCTATTTTTTTCTTGATTTAATCGACCGATTTAAAAAATATTTCACTGCTAGATAGGGAATGAAACGACCTTTCCGAAAATGTAACATTTGACTCCCTGCGCCATTTAAATTTTTTGAGTTGCTCCCCGTTACGTCGCCAGTGGTTGAGATAGAAAGGGTAATTTATGCCGATAGATGGGGATTTAAAAATAAAAATTGACCTGTCCGGGGAAAATTGTCAAGAAGTAGGGATACAAATTTAACGAATTTTATTCCTTACTTTACACTCGCACTGTATCTAATTAATTGTATTATTTTACATGAAATGAATAAAATCGTACCAAATAAAAGTTTACATCTACCTACTAATTAGCGTTAAAAATGTCTGAAAATTATCAAAATAAGACACTAACAACTAGGGCAATGAATCCTTGCCAAATTATAATTAAGTTATATTTTTTCATTCACGAATATTTTAATTACATTTGATTTGTCTTGTTTGAGTCAACTGGTCAGATCACTATTATAGAATATAGTTGTCAATAAAAATTGTTGTGCTATAAAATGTGTGTATTATTGCTCTGCTTAAAGAATAATATTTGAACGTTATATCTTGAAGTACTTCTACTACTACTACTACATTCTGTTCTCAGTGTCTTCTTATAAACATCAGTAAGTCATCGATTGTGTTAAAATAATGGCATTTGTTTTTGTTGTCAGGTCCTTATCAATCACTAATATGTAGCAAAATCACTTAAAAATTTTATAATAAATTATAAATCGGTACATTTTTGTGTGATGGCTGAAAAATGAAACTAGTTTATTGAATGGTATAGATATAAAATCAACGTGTGACTTCAATTAACGAAATCAAAGATTTATGACCCCGTACTAAGGTTACATGTAGATGATGTGTTCAACTTCATATGCCCAAACAATTTCTATAGCGATAAGTTTAATGGTGGCATCTCCGTTTCTCAAATCCTTGAGCTGTTGTAGAAAAATATAAAAATGTTTGTTTGTTTATAACCCAGTAAACACGTTGAAATACATCTTACACGTTGAAAGTTTAACGATAGATTAATTTTCGACCTTTCTTAAAAATAATATAATTCCTAAATGTTAATCATAAGACGTAATTAAAATTTTATTTCAACCAGCAACATGGTTACCTATGCATGCTTTTAAAATTAAAACGAACATTGTTTAAAACCCGACGGAAGAAAAAATGTGTTCCAAAAATTTGCACATAACGTGGCAGCTAACTCCATTATACCTATAGATGTTCCTAATTTGATGAAATGTTAATTTGATCACAAGAGTAAGATAACACAGCTTTACTTACAATATAGTCAGGATACCCGTTTATAAATAGGGTACCTATTTAGTACGTAGGAAATAAAAAGAATTAAAAATGTCCCTGGATAGAATCGGGCATGGCAATATTTATGCCACACATATCAGAATTGAAAAATGAGCGAAATGCGTCAATTGAAAATTTTCTATGGAGAAAGTATATTTCAATTCTAAAAATATAAGACAATACAAAAACTATATGATAGTACTTTTTACACACACTTCATTTGCACCAACTGACCTATAAATAATAATGAAATGTTATCAAACAAATGCTTTAACATTTTTCAGTATTATTAATTTGACGGACGCTTTAGGTATAATAATTATTAAATTATGTGTACGAGTAAAATAAATATTGAATATTCATAATGGAAATGTCAAAGAGAAAAATTTCATTTCCAATATTGAAAATGTAATCCTGGTATAAACGTAAAATGAAAATAACAGACAACATTTTAAGTATAAAAAGTCCTTTATGGGTGGTAAACGTGTTTATTAATTAATATTTAATAATAATTGTTAATAATCTATTGTGAATTTTGTTTTAAATATCTTTGATTGTAACATTAAATAACTATAATATAATGGGAATTATTTCTGTTTGTTTAACTGATTTAGTTTTATTAGAATAGAACACATATTGCACCTATATTATTAAATGAGAATAATGGCACTTGTACGTCGATAGTTAAACACGTGGTCACAAGTAACAAGTAACTGGCAACGGTTATTTACCGCGAAGGATTCATAACAGGGTAAGGACGTAAGCGTCCTGAGAACACTTCCTGGCTTTGTGTTGTATAGTTTCTATCCCCTCCAAAATATTTGTACCCGCCCCGTGGCCTATCGTGACCCGACTGTGAACCGAGGACCTCCCTGGCCCGCCCAGGCCAAGTCAGAGTCGGGCCCGAAACCGAAAGGTCACTAGTAGAGGCTAGAGAGTGCCGAGGGGATGACCTATCACCTCTATTGCTCTGATACGTGCTCCGTTGCGAATCATCGAACTCTGACTCAAGAAATACTCAAAGATTTAGTCAAAAAAAAAACAAAATTATCGTTTTTAATAATGATTTTTACGAGATTGTTGTGCTAAATTTGAAAAATCAAATTGTGCGTGTTTTTAAAAAAAAATCGTCTTGCTCATAAATTTTTAAAAGATTGTAATTTTGTGAAGCGAGTGATTTGTATAGTGTTGAAAGTTGTGTTACAATGGCACTGGTTGCTCCTTCTTGGCGAGAACCTTCACTGGTGAATCCCGTTCCTACATTAGCAAATAGTTTGAACCCCCTGCCAACTACTAACTTGAACCCCCTGCCGGTAAATTTGAACCCCATCACGCTAGACAACTCAGAGCTGTCACTAATCAACAATAGACAGACTCCTTCACAAAATAGTGCTAATAGTAATGACAAAAATCAAAACATTGAGTGTGTAGTTTGTGGTGATAAAAGCTCAGGCAAACACTATGGACAATTTACTTGTGAAGGTTAGTACATACCTTTAATTGTATATACATAATAACAAAATAAATTCATTCCTAAAAAAGTACAAAAAACATTAAACAACTTACGAATTAAAACTAATCCATAAATTTTTAAAAAACTAGTAATTTATTAACATTATTATTATTACCACGTTCAGCAGCATTCATGTATTTAAGAACTATTAAAAGTTCTCCAATTATTTATGTACATTATTATTATCTATTATTATTATAATTTAAATGAAACATAAATTATGTAAAGTATAATACGCGAACAAACATCGGTGCAGGCTTTCTTTGACTCTTTCTTTCTCGCTTGAACACATTGTAAAAATTTAAAACGTCACGTCATAGAATTATTTACTGTGTGCTAAAACATTTATTATAATTATTAGTTATTACCTAAATGTAATCATATTTAATAAAAAAATTCCTATGAATAATTTACAATATACAAATTACAAAGTTTGAACTCTTTTATAAATTACATTCGAATTACAATTCGAATTAATTAATGCAGTTTATTGAAAATTCTAAAGTTTTTTATGAACACATTGATTAAATCTCTATTTGAAAGTTTTTTTTTCTGTCAAATTAAGTCACTTTTGTCTCATTCAGGTATAAGTTTCGGCGGAAAAAGCGTTGATGGCATGAATATTCAGTATGCTAATTTTTGGAATTTGTAACTTCTGTGTATAAATTTCTCCCGCCCAAAATGTATACTACTATAACAAATAAAAAAAGAAAGTTTGCGAATATGGTATAATTAGTATTTCCATTTAATTTAGAATTTCTAATTTAATCGAAATTATAGGCACATACAATGATCAGTACGAAGAAGATGTAAAGCGCTATTACAGTGTTTTCTATAATATTTTTTGTAGACAATTTTAAGAAACTTAGTGCCGAATTTCATACAAATATATTTGTTATTACTTATGATTGTGGCTTAATGACGAAGCATTTATTAATTTGTATTATACTTTAATGGACACTAATTACCCAGTTTCATATAATGCAAAATGTTGTTTAATATTTTTTGTATGAGCTTTATAATGTAATATTAATATTATTTTGTAAATTATTACGAAAAGAATGAAAACTGTGTGTAAGAGCGATACAATATCAAAATATTCCCCAGAGGATTAACAATAATAGCATAAACTAAATTTTATTAATAATTCTCACTGATAGGTACATACGCAAAACTTATAGTCAATAAACCCGATAAATATAACGATTTTCATCAGCAATCTACCATATCAGATATATATATTCGTATTTCGATCTGTCATATACTAACATTACTAACTATACAGCATCGATCGCCTGGATAACTCAGCGAAGTTATTATCAGTGGCTTGTGTGTGGATTGTTCTTATCAGATGCTCTCCAATACCTGCATCTAATAGAGTTTTAATGAAGAAATATCAATTTATGGAATTAATGGCCTACCTAATCTTTAAATATAGATCAGCAATAATCGATATTTCGTAGTAAATCGACTCATATATTACAATTTTATTATTATATTTATTCAATGACGATTTGAGCGACAAAACTATAACGCTTATAAACATATGTAAATTAAAAGAAAATAACTAACGTCGCTTGTAAAAAGTCATTTCTAAAAAATTCACAATTCTATTTTCGTTATTGACATCAGAAGAATTTAAAACGGGCACTGAAAATATTTACAACTTGTTTAAATTTGTTTTAAATGACGTTTGAATAAATTTAAAAAACACATCAGATTCGAGCTGTAACATAATTTAATTAACAAGTCAGTAATATTACCGACACCAATTAGATGTCCAGGTCGATACATTCTTTTTGTGCGCTTTGATCAAAAGTTTTATTGCTACTATTTCACCTGTAATGACAGCGGCAATCGACGAACGATTCGGTGATAAATAGCAATAGCGACGATTTTGTTAATTTGTTTATTAAAACGCCGATTTTTAATGTTTCCAATACTGCATAATAGCATCGCTGTTGCTAAGGTCGCTTTTTCTCATGATTATCCTTGATATTCATCACTCAATAAACAATTTTAACAAACAAATATTTATAAAATCATATGTAAAAACTGCCCGAAGAAGCATTTATTAGAAAAACAGTAATCAACACTTAATTTTGGTTTTCCATTATTACCATCGATAATACCGATATCAGTGTTCATTCGTGCAATGGACAATTTAAAATATAAGATAAACAATATAAGAAAACATGCATACGATTGTTTAAATCGTCATTTCATGTTACGTTTTTATTTGAAATTAAAAAATTGTGTTCAAGCAGCGATTGTTTATGTACAATATTCAGAGAATTCCAAAACAAATCACAAAACAAATTATGTTATTGTTAATATTAATAAATAATCAATGCTTATCAAGAACTATTTTTAATTTATCATTATCAGATGAAAACGATACATAGATTTAGAAAGCAAATATTAAAATTTAATATCATCATTTTATCAATATAGATTTGGATTTTTTTTAGCGTTCAGCCAAACGTAATAAAAATATTTATTACGACATAACAAAGGTTAATTAATATACATACACAAGTAAATGTTGGTTCATATGGAATAAATCATACGAATGTAGTTTGTACTGATTGTAATAACAATTTTAGAAAATAGAAATAAATGCAATATAATTGATATTATTATTGTCATAATTATTTGAAATAAATGCTGATTTTCTAGACATCTTAATTTAAATTTATTAAAATTATTTTATTAAAACATTAATGAGGCAAGAAAGATTCCATTTGAAATACCGGGCATAATATGAAGACTTACTTTAAGAAACCTTTCTTCTAAAGATTAAGCAAAATACCATTTCCACACAAAAGTCAAATATTATGTACGATTTTATGGATTCTTAAGACTTTACCTGAAACGCTTTTACATATAATATCAACAAATAATCAAATATTACTAACATTGCAAATAGTTAAAAAAACGAGCGCGCCTTTCAGAAATCACTATGCTATTATAAATCTGGCAAAGATGAAACATTCAAAAATAAATGTAGACATCGTTAGTGAACAGAGAAAAGCCCCCTCCGTATAGAATTTGACAGCTCATTGGGGAATTCTGAAGAAAAATGACGGTTTATAAAAACATTCTGGCTATAAAACTATAAAAATCTTAGTATAAGCAAGAAAGACATGCACTTATTTAGGTAGAAATATATCGAATTCATAATGATCATAACAGTTTTGAAATTAGCATAATACAGCAATTATTTATTTTATATTATTTTAGTTTCATAATAAATGTTTATGCATAAACATCTTACATTATTCTTAACAGAGCATTAAGTTATCATTAACGTCTTATGCAACAATTATTAAATTAATATTTTGATAAATCTTACTCTCATTAGTAACATAATATTAATGACAAATAATCGACATAGGATCTATGTTCACGGGAAAGTATTTATGTATTGATGCACTTTACACTCAACCACGATCAAAGTAAAGGTATTATATTTATTATAAAAAAAAAATAAATTAAAGTCAAATATGTAAAACCATACATATTCGGTTTGAAAATGAGCAAGATATATTCATATCTTTTTTATATTAGTTATATGTTGTTTTCTATCTTTCTTATTAATATCCTGAATTGTTTGAGTATTAATTTTCCTATAGCTGAAGTGTATAAAGACGTAACGTTGGACACAATAGGGATTAGGTATTATAAAGTTTGGTTCATCAAATAGACTTAATTATTTATAACCGATTGATCTAATTCATGAATGAATTAAAATTATAATAAACTATGATTTTTAATGATTTACATAGCAAAATATATCAACATTAAAATAAATTTATTACTTGAAAGAGCACATATTTATATATTTTATTTATTTTTATTTCATTTTGAGGTGTTTACTGGTTGCTTGCTCTCGATTAAAAGATAAGTATAATTATTTTTTAAATAAATGCATTCATCATTAAGCTATCAAATTTGAATTATAATACAAATTATTTTTAATTGTACTAACTCGGAAAAACTATTACTTGTCATGTAAATTACCTTTGATTTTATCCGAACAGATTAGAAATATAACAAGGTACGAGTTAGACGGTTTTATGAATTCGCAGTTATTTTTCTCCATGCCTCTACTAAAAAATAATCCTCAACCCAGCCAAAACTAATATAAATGTAAGTGTTTCCCCATTTTTACTTTTTCTTCTCTAGTTCCCACTTTTCTGCTATCTTTTCTTGGCAATTCTCAATCTTTATTATAGTACGTTATAATAACTTTCCTTAAGCGAGCGCCTTTTCCAAGAATTTCTTTTTGTAAATGATGACTTAACTATAACAAAATTTATTTCTCTTCTTGAATTAGTTTATTTTGAATTTAATGTTTGCATTTATTTATTTTCAATTAGGTATGTAATTTTTATGCGTTTTTTAGTTTTGAATTTAATTTTGTTTAAATTAAAAATAATATTTATGTAACTAAAAATGTTATTTTAATCATTTTCAGGTTGCAAGTCGTTCTTTAAAAGAAGCGTGAGGCGTAATTTAACTTACTCTTGTAGGGGCAGTCGCAACTGTCCTATAGATCAACACCACAGGAACCAGTGTCAATACTGCCGATTGAAGAAATGCATGAAAATGGGGATGAGAAGAGAAGGTGAGCACAGATGTACGGTAAATAATTAATAAATTATTATACTCCCCCTTTATGTATTGGATATATATTAGTCGTGGTCTAATACATTGAAGGATTAATAGCTACAAACCCTTGTAACAGTCAGTTCAATGACCTCTTTTAGTACGGAAATGAACATCAAATGTCTCAGTATATTTTTTTACATTATTACATTACTTTATTAATTTATTATTATTATTATTAATTTTGCACCAGTTTTTTTATTAGATTCAATGCAATTGAATATTACTCATTCTTCTTCATTTTCCTGTCTCGATGACCGCTGAACTTGTTTTTCGTCATGACGCGTTTCTGTGAATTACTATTATCAAGCACTTGATAATGATAATTCACCGAAATATTACAAGAAATCTGCACGCGAAGCTATGAAATGACAAATATTTTAGTTTTAATTAAAATATGAAAATAATGCTGAATTATCGACAATAAAGTTTGTTAACATTTCGCGTTATTCCCGCCAAGGGAGGTTGATTTTCGCGACGCATATTGAAATAATAATAATAATAATAAACTTTATTACGTTTACAAATCCCTTTACATTAAATCCCCCTATAACACAGAGACAAAAAAGAAGAATAACGAGGAAAAATTGAAGAAATGTACCAGACAGTACTTAGAACCGAATTTAAAATGAAGAGAGGGCCGCCGTTTTGCCGGATTTGGGTTCGGGTTAAGGTCAGCTATCGCCTGTTAAAGTAGTGGGATATATTTCAGACTGACCCTGTATATTAAAGATGTGAACCAAGACAGAAAGAAACAGAACAGAGAAAAATAGTGTACCGGGTGGTGAATTGATTTTCGCAAAACAGGGATTTAGGTACATGTAAATATTGAAATGTCGCACAAAAAAACTAATACGAGTTTACCACTAAATAATTAGGGAATCGAATATTTCAACATTTCAAAATTTACATGTAAAGCCTTCTGCTACGTAAATCAATTCACCACCTTTATAATAGTTTCCATTTTAGTACAAATTTGACACGACCATTAAACTTACACATTTGCGTCTTTACAAGTTATTGACGTTTGATTTGACTTTGCTTTAATGAATATTTAAGATTTTTAAATTTTTCGAATTTTTCAACGTTTTCTTGTTATAACTTACCAAACCGTATACGCATAAGAAAGGTAACTTACATGCAGGTACTGAAAAAATGTGATGTGTGTTTGTTATATTCACGACCAACAAACCATTAATCTTAAGTAAGCCATTAATATATGCAAGCGGTAAACGATCCTTCAGGACGCGGAAAAGGCTATTGTTAGCCCTTACGGTCAAGTATTTGTATATTAAACCGATCAATCATTCACATGAATGGGCTACAATAGAACAGGTCTCTGACTATACGTATAAAACTGGATATTTTGTTCAAGAAAAGAAAAATCACACGGACATCAAACACTGCTTTGAATATTATGTACCCGCTACGTAAAGATAAATTTTAAATCAATTTCCTTCACGGGGAAGGACATTGGTCAATTTGCATTGATATAAAACATATTTTGAAGATACATACAGGGTATTATGGAAGTCCACGTAGAAAATTTAATCACCATTAGAATTCATTAAAACAAGTATTACTTTTATTTATCATTTTTTTCTTAAATTCTTCTAAACAGAGTTAAAATTAAAAATAATTTAAACCCTGAAATGTATACCCTCCTATGTGTATTTACACATCCATTGATATAACGTAGTACGCAAAAATTACTCGATTATGTAATCATTTCACTGATGAATGCAATTCTTTTAATATTGATAACATTGTAAACAACACAACAGTTTTTCCAAAAAAAGTAAGTTTTTACCGCACAAAAACATTTTCACTTTCTCGGTCTTTTCAGTTCATAACATTTCGATGTACGGAGCGTCAAATAAGCGGTTAGAAAAATAGTGAAAAAATATTCGCATTCAAAAACATTACAAACAAAATTTTGTTAAGAACCGCGATTTGTTACTCGTACAAATCGCGGTTCATTACATTTTCTACGTGGACTTCCATAACACCCTGTATATACAGTGTGTCTCACATTAGACGGCACCACCACAGTATTTTTTTTATCGATTTAAAAATTTCTTTTCTCTGATTATACCCCTCACTAAATTGTACTTTTAGGGTACCTATGTTACTTTCCCTTCACGGTAAAATGCTAGTCTACTATGATTTAAAATAAACAGCAAAATTGAAGAAGTCGTATTAGGGATTTTTTTATCAAAAAATCTTGTTAATAAAAGTTGTTCAGAATCGTTCAAATGAGCTAAATCCAAAATTTCATTTTCGTTTATAATTTAGATATTTGTAATGAAATTGTAAATCCAATTGAAAATATTCTCTGTTTTTTGGTAATTCCAAGTTTTATATTTAATCTTTGTAAGTACACATAACTTAGTGTATAAAAAACGAAATGTTATAGGTTTATATTGTAGTTTCCTGAAGAAGATATTATATTTCAGAATGATCCTGTATATATATGCTCTCTTATAATAAAACAATTGAATTATTTATAATTATTTATTTATGTTTCGACGACGAAACTTGCCTTCTTCAGAATGTCTATAAAATAATACATTTGCACGTACATTAAAAAATTAAAACTCATTTTTTTAATATAATAAAGTGATAATAGATAATATTGATTTTAAGTTAAGTTCACTTGTAAATATTTTCAAAATAATTGTGTATCGTCGCCATCGAAATTATTAATGATTTGAAATAGAAATAAATGTAAATCAAATTTATTTTATTATCAAAAAAATACTCTTTGCATTATTGCATATCATAACGGATAAATATGTAAAAAATAAAAAATCTATGGGGAGAGGTACCGTAACACCTTGCAAGGGTGAAATAGTGACCATTGTCCAGTAAACATTATGTAAATCAAGCACAGGCAGCTTTAAGGGATTTATTCAAATGAAGAAGGGACCTTTTGATACTTCGTGGGAAAGAAGATAAACCTTGCCAAAGCTTGGACATTCATCAAATGCGCCATTTATTATTGCGTTATATTATTATTACTGAGTATAATTTGCGCGAAAGCTTACAAAAGCTCTTAGTATGAAACCGTATCGCATATATCCGACAACGTTCAACATTCATTTAAAAGCCGCTGCCGGTTGAGTAACAGGGTAGATTATTCACAAATATATAAGATTACATGAATTGGATAGCTGTCGTTTTATCGCAGCAGGATATGTAACGCGTAATCACTAAGTCCGTAAAACATAAAAAGTGATAAAGAATGTCGGACATAACATTAGACAGATGTATTAGAACATTGTACATGTCACAATATATCTACTGATACAATTTCCTCGTATTCGCTGCATTAAATGAGAAAAGTAATAGACATGTTTCATATTGTAGAAAACATGTCTAACACACAACATTAATTTAACTATAACAGCTATTCAGAGAATTATTTGTAACGGTTTCGTGTTCTTTTTCACAAACAATTTTATTTTAACTCATTTGGTCATTTTTCTAAAACACATATCTCCCTTAAGACTTTGTTTTTATAGCATTAATTTGAAATATTTTTTTCAGTACCATTAACACATTTAAGGAAGCGCGCGGCGTTTTACCATTTACAACCTCTTTTAAATCCGACATCGTGGATTTTGACGGCCCGATTGAATATTTGTTTATAAAGCCCACTTTACATGACGTATAATTCTGTGCAAAATTAGTTGTCTTATTTTGTATATAAAATTATAATAATACATATAAATTTAGTGTATGAAAGATGTCTGTCTTACACGGAGTTGTCAAATTTTATGTATAATCTGCGCGTGGTGACAAAATCTAGATGCTCCGTGAAGTGCGTTATATATTGCTGGTTATAAAACAATTAGGCGTGGCAATGA
This sequence comes from Lethrus apterus, assembly GCA_018397195.1. Lineage (NCBI taxonomy): Eukaryota > Metazoa > Arthropoda > Insecta > Coleoptera > Geotrupidae > Lethrus > Lethrus apterus. The sequence continues at coordinate 6,289 of JAFFZR010027758.1, read as the reverse complement.
GGGGTATGAATAAAAAAGCATTAGCTCGTACTTCATTCACGAGCAGACCTTTTAAAGCATTTTCTACAGTTAATGCTTCGTACATAAAGTAAAAGCTCCAATAAGAAGTTAAATCTCCAGTCTGGAGTAAAGTCTTCAGCTGAGCAGTATTTGCTTCTAACCTCAACTGTTACGTTGTCCGTCATAAGCGTTAGTACTACTGATTTGTGTGGTTTATTTGTGAACAATGAGTGATTATGGGAGTGAAGGAGGGGGGGCGAGCATCAGGACGTCCAAAGGCTTTGTTGTTCTTCTTTCGAACTTTAAATTTCTCTTCGATAAAAGACAACGCCGGCTATTAAGAAAGAAAAAGAGTTGGCAGCAAAAGAGCTTATTTTAGTAATACTACAATTAGAGGCGAACTATTGTAGCAGTTTACACCGAATATATATATCCGAATATGTTAATTGTTGCATGTGCGATTTTTAAATATAACCCTTTACGTATTCGAAAAAGTTTCACCCTGCAAACTACGACGGTTGCATATTCTCTAAAAGTGATTTCTAGCTGTGGTAAAACCGCCTCATAAAAACATGTGCAAACCATTCCCGTTATTAGTCGTTAATTTTTGTTGCACTTTTATTAGTAGTTGTAATATTAGTTCTGTCATCATAAGAAAATAAAATTTAAATGAATCAATTGTATTCAGACTTACCGTCTCTGAGATATCGGCTGATGTAAACGTCCTGGGACACCTGTATATAAATATATATACAGGGTGAGTCGGGAGGGTCGCACCAAACTCAAGGATTGTATTCTACACGTAAAAATAATTTTTAAAAATTAAAATGTTGTTATCCGATATTTATTTGTTTTCAAGTTACAGCGTTATAACAATATCCCACCACTGTTCTAATCATTGCGTCCTTGCAATAAATGCCGCTATTTTCGTTTGTTTTCAAATGAATGCGTCTTTGTATGTGTGTATGGTCGGCCGACAATCCCCACGCAACAGTCGAAACACATTTTCAGCACAAGTTTTCGGTAAACATGCGGTGTTGTATGGTTGATAGTTATTTAATTCGCCCTTTCATTTTGGAGCATCGCCTCACAGGAGGCCAGTATTTTAATTTTGTACAAGTGTTCCTCTAACCATCAGAATGCAAATGTATTATCAGCACAGTAGAGTTCCTGCACATTTCGTTCATCAGGGAGGCAACATTGGGATGAAAGGTTTCTAGGTCATTGGATTGATTGCGGTGGTCCTATTAGTTGGCCTCCAAGGTCACCCGACCTCACACCATTGAATTCTATATGGAGCTGGATAAAACATGAAGTTTATAAAGTAAAAGTCACAAAGGATATTAAAAAAAGCATGAATTCATCAAAAGAGCAATGGGTGCCCTTCTTAGACGACGCAGAAAATGTTTAGAAGTCAATGGCAGTATTTTTGACCATTTATTACAAGAACGCAATGATTAGAACAGTGTGTGTGGGGAATTTTGTTTTGACGCTGTAACTTGAAAACAAATAAATATCGGATAACAACATTTGAATTTTTTAAAATTATTTTTCGTATTGAATACATTCCTTGAGTTTGGTGCGATCCTCATGGCTCACCCTGTATGTACAGCGTGTGTAAAAATTCGCGTGCAAGCTTCACGTGGCGTTGTTCCTCGAACAACAATAAGACAAAAATTCATTTGCAAAAAAGTTCGTAGACGCACGGTTACTCCTCAACATAACAATTTAAGAAATGTAAATTTGGCAACGTTTTATTTTATAAACACAAATATCAAGCAACACACCTTTTATTACACTACTCTATTTAGAACAAGCAATGAAATAATTACAGTGATACAATAACTATATGGATATTGGTGATCGTCTTTTAAAACTTGATGAACTGTCTTATTACTGTTAATGTTAAATAATCTTGCAATTCCTCTAGTACTGCAACGAAGATCTTCAGCGACAGCATTTAGTATTGCTTGCCCTTGATTAGCTGTGCGTTGAGTTCGTGATCGCACTGTATCCCGTCTTATTGGCATTATGAATCCCTTAATCTTCTATCTAACCTCGTAAACCGTGTCTCGAAGGTTGACGACGATTAGGAAATCTTCTGGAATACTCAGCAGTACAAGCATTAGCGTTTCCCTCGCAAACTCCAAAAACCATTTGCATATTGGCATATTCCGCAAACGTAAACTCCATAGTTATTAATAATTAATAATACCACTAAGGCTTGAAGATGACAGATAACGAATTTATTATCTGTCATTGCATCAAAGCATTCTAAAATCTATCACTATTAATTTGCGATGTTGCCAAATGCACTTTTTTGAGCAACTATAAACATTTAGAAAGATTAAGTGACTTAAAATTATGAAAATTATTGGTTTCTTTTTACTTTAAACGATCAATGATAATAAATTACTGTTTATTATCATTTAATGTGTTCATCAAGTAACTTGATTTAGAAAAATATATATATATATAATAATCAGTAATTTATTATCATTTAATGTGTTCATCAAGTAACTTGATTTAGAAAAATCAACTCTCTTTACTGTTACCAATTTTGAACTTTGAAGACTTCCTACATGTTCAAGAAGCCTTTATAGGTTTTTTTGTATTAAGATTTTTGTCTTATTTTTGTTCGAGGAACAACGCCACGTGAAGCTTGCACGCGAATTTTTACATACGCTGTATATATATACAGGGTGTCACATTAGTGTGATATTCTTCGACATCTCCATTGTTATGCAAAATACAAAAAATATTTTAAGACAAAAGTTGTTTGGATTTATGGTCTCTACCACCTAAAATTTTCATTTTCATTTATACGGAGTGTTTTGTTTGTGCGCAACCGCATACAACTTTGAAATTTTAAATGGAACATCCTATATATTATTACATTTTAAACATTACATTATAAACTAAATAATATATTAATGTTAACGGAAAAAATGTTTGGAAAATAAGAAAATAAAAATAAAAGCCGACTTTTCAATTTTGTTTGTTAACAACGAATTTCAAATTTAATAACTTTAATCGAATATTACTTAAAAGGGGTAGTAGTAATAAAATAATTTTTCCTACAGAACTTTCTTCTTTTTTAACGATCTTTTCAAGATTACGTTTTTCGACTTATGGTGCCATTTAAAATTTTGGAGTTCTGAACATTGTGGACAAAACTACTCGTGATGCTGACTTTTTCNCAGAAGAATATGGGGCCCAAAGTGTTATCTATATTCTAGTTTCTTGCCACAGTTGTTCTTGTTATCTTTTTTTATATCTATGTTGAGCCAATTTTCCGCAAGTCGCATGTCTAAAAAGGTAAAACATGATGATGAACTCCTCACTTTCTACAGTATCAGCATAGAAAATCTATAAACTGTGGGATGTTCGATCTAGTGGCTTAGTCAGTAAGTTAATAATCTCTACGTCTAAGGTTCCAATCTTATTTGGGAATTTTATTTCAGAGATAAAATTTGCAATGTTTACTTTAAGTTTAACTACTACTACTACTATTCTGATTGGATTTACCGCGTTTCCATAATATTTGCAATTAATGCTGAAACAGTTTTCAACTACCGTAAGTCCGTCGTGGCAACAACCAAAAGACCACACTTTGAAACTGAAATTTAAATAAAATGCAATATTCCCTAAACTATGATAATTATATTATTATTATTATTTAAGAAATGTAAATTTGGCAACGTTGTATTTTATAACCACAAATATCAAACAACACACCTTTTATTACACTACTCTATTTAGAACAAGCAATGAAATAATTACAGTGATACAATAAATATATGGATATTGGTGATCGTCTTTTAAAACTTGATGAACTGTCTTATTGCTGTTAATGTTAAATAATCTTGCAATTCCTCTAGTACTGCAACGAAGATCTTCAGCGACAGCATTTAGAATTGCTTGCTCTTGATTAGCTGTGCGTTGAGTTCGTGATCGCCTTGTATCCCGTCTTATTGGCATTACAAATCCCTTAATCTTCTATCTAACCTCGTCAACACGTGTCTCGAAGGTTGACGACGATTAGGAAATCTTCTGGAATACTCAGCAGTACAAGCATTAGCGTTTCCCTCGCAAACTCCAAAAACCATTTGCATATTGACATATTCCGCAAACGTAAACTCCATACTTATTAATAAATATTAATAATACCACTAAGGGCTTGAAGATGACAGATAACGAATTTATTATCTGTCATTGCATCAAAGCATTTTAAAATATATCACTATTAATTTGCGATGTTGGCAAATGCATCTTTTTGAGCAAGTATAAACGTTTAGAAAGATTAAGTGACTTAAAATTATGAAAATTATTAGTTTCTTTTTACTTTAAACGATCAATGATAATAAATTACTGTTTATTATCATTTAATGTGGGCATCAAGTAATTTGATTTAGAAAAATCAGCTCTCTTTACTTTTACCAATTTTGAACTTTGAAGACTTCCTACATGTTCAAGAAGCCTTTATAGGTTTTTTTGTATTAAGATTTTTGTCTTATTTTTGTTCGAGGAACAACGCCACGTGAAGCTTGCACGCGAATTTTTACATACGCTGTATATATATACAGGGTGTCACATTAGTGTGATATTCTTCGACATCTCCATTGTTATGCAAAATACAAAAAATATTTTAAGACAAAAGTTGTTTGGATTTATGGTCTCTACCACCTAAAATTTTCATTTTCATTTATACGGAGTGTTTTGTTTGTGCGCAACCGCATACAACTTTGAAATTTTAAATGGAACATCCTATATATTATTACATTTTAAACATTACATTATAAACTAAATAATATATTAATGTTAACGGAAAAAATGTTTGGAAAATAAGAAAATAAAAATAAAAGCCGACTTTTCAATTTTGTTTGTTAACAACGAATTTCAAATTTAATAACTTTAATCGAATATTACTTAAAAGGGGTAGTAGTAATAAAATAATTTTTCCTACAGAACTTTCTTCTTTTTTAACGATCTTTTCAAGATTACGTTTTTCGACTTATGGTGCCATTTAAAATTTTGGAGTTCTGAACATTGTTGACAAAACTACTCATGATGCTGACTTTTTCGAGAAATAATAATATCACCATTCGATTCTTTAGTATGACTTTTATAATAAATTTTTTTATCCCAACTCTCTACGACTCACCGTTCTTTTAAAAAAATACTGATACGGGTGGTCTCATTCACCCTGTATATATATATATATATATATGTTAGAACGTAGATTAAAAAAAAAACAGCAAAACATATATATATAATATGTAATATATATATATATATATACAGGCTTGCGATTATGTATGGAACCGGGTCCGTCGTGCTAAAACGATTTGAGCTAGAATCCTGAAATCTTAAAATTTGAGATCGTTTTACATCTTGCAACAAATGCTTTCAATGAAACTAAAATAAACAAAACTAAACAAAGCAAGAAAAATTGAATAAAATGTTTCAATTAATATTTAAACAAGATGTTTAAGATTATAAACAAAACTTCAATTCAGAAATTTTGTTTAGGTTTGTTTATTTTAGCTTCATTGAAAGCATTTGTTGCAAGATGAAAAACGATCTGAAATTTTAAGACAACAAATCTTAGAAAACAATTAGTGTATACTTAAAAAATTAATGAATGATAATAATGTTTCAAATATCAAAGTTATTTACCCAACTATTAGGTATTTACAAAATTTTAATATTTTCAATCAAGTGTTTTAATGAGAAATGACAAGGTGCATTCTCTACTGCCATAGGTAGGTAGGTCTTCTAATTTTTGACGGATTTGCAAAGGCTGCTTGATTTGCTTGTTTTATTTTATTTCAATTTAGTTTTAATTTTTTTCTTAGATTTTGTCAAACAAATCACCAAAACTATTATACCGTTAAATTCGAAAAAAAATTAACTTTCTAACGATGTTCCATTTAACCCATGTTCCCATTAAAAAAAAAAATCAAGTAGGCTTTGCATTTTGAAAATTTATGGATCAAAAAAAAATTTTAAAATGTAAAAAAGTAGTTTTTATTGAATCTTTCAAATTTTAAGATTTCAGGATTCTAGCTCAAATCGTTTTAGCACGACGGACCCGGTTCCATACATAATCGCAAGCCTGTATATATATATACAGGGTGTCACATTAGTGCGATATTCTTCGATATCTCCATTGTTATGCAAAATACAAAAAATATTGTAAGACGAAAGTTGTTTGGATTTATGGTCTCTACTACGTAAAATTATTTTCATTTATACGGAGTGTTTCGTTTGTGCGCAACCACATACA
>JAFFZR010027757.1:0-19480 GCA_018397195.1 Lethrus apterus | reverse complement strand
ATTCTAATAAATCTCATGAAATGTTCAAAATGCTGGCCATTCTTAGCTAAACATAGTTGACACCGTTTGACGACACTTCCGGTTACTTTACGCAACGTATTTCGATTAATATTAGCACACGCCTCTAGTACTGCTTCGCGCAGTTCCTGGACATTATTGTAGCTGTATATATACTTTGCTCTTTAACTTAGATATCTCACAGAAAAAAGTCAAGAGGCGTTAGATGAGCTGATCTGGCTGGCCATCGAACATTAGTATTGGTGGCATTAACCTTATTGTCAAATCCGTGAATTAAATAATTTACCACGTTTCATGAATTGTTGTTTTTCATCATAGCTACTTACCTACTTGATTATTCTTTTAAAAAGTAATGTCACTATGTTTTTTTGTGGTTCAAGTACTTAATACTTAGTACTGAATTGACATGTTACCAAGTATTATAGGAATTACATATAAAGGTTTTCTAAAATAAATTTCACCTAATTTTGTTTGGCTCCATGTAAGCCTAATTGATAAAATTGTAAAAACAATTAATTTTACTGGTATTTTTTATTCAATCATACGTTATCTTACATCGTTGAAAAGGGAATAAAAAATTCTATTCAGTAACCTAAAAATCCAATATGGCGCCCATTTAACTTAAGGAAGTTGATACGAGTACCTCAAAAGCAGCCATCTTGAATTTTTGTTCGACACCAATTTTAAATTGGTCTCATCGAATACAGTGACTTTCATATGAAATTTTTTTTCGTATCTCTTATACTTACGAAGATATTTGACATACAAGAAAATGTCAGTTTTTAGTTTTTTTAAAATAACTTCTGACCGGTTCGACATCTTCATTTTTTTCCAACAGATTTTAAATCAGCATATAAAACTGCAAAACATTGCCCATTTAACCAAATCTCCATCTTCAATAATAAGAAAGTTACCCATGCAATCCCACTTGTATACTTGCTTTAAGTTTCTTAAGCGAAGCCTATGCACTTCTTCTTCAGAAACTCGTCATTGCGTATTATCATTGGAGACACATGATATATTTTTGTATTAATTTTTTTAGAATGTCAATTTAGATTTATTTCTAGAGCCTAATATGTTTCATCAAATTTCGTAACGAAAAAATGTTTACAATTGAAATATTTGAATAATTATTACTTTTTGAAACCTAACAAATAAATGTTGGCATTATTTGGTAAATACATTCATAAGCCAAGTTATGTGAGCAAGATTATTTAAATATTACATACTTTTTACAAAATGTGCTTTTAAACAACATCACACCTAAAATCTGGTAATGAGACTTTTTTGTTACAGTCCTGATTATATCAGATCATTATTGTACTGTAAATATTTTAAATAATCTTTTGCCTAAGATCCACATCATTAATCAACATTACAATTTGAATATGGAACGGAAGAAACGAAACATAAATCCGAGTTGAGAAAATGCGAGAAGAAATCAACTACGGTTTAATAATAAATGTGTTGGGCGCGTAGTTCCAAATATGGTTCAATCTCGAGTTACAGCGACGTCCAAATTCAGAATATACCTAAGTAAGTGGAGAGGGCGTCGAGACGGTTATTTCCGACGCCGCTCGCCTTCTACGGAAAACCTAGACTAGTGAACGGCGTCCCGCCTAACGCGCCTCAACAATTTACAAACTCGAAGAATAAATAATTGCATATATGAATAATAAATGTAAATGTGTTAAAAAAAAGTTTACTGAAATGTGATGAACGGCGGATTTGTTGAATTTGTGAGTCATTTTTTTCCAAAATGAATCGTTGTAAGTTTCTTTTATGTTGTGTGTTAATTACGTTCGCCATTTATAATGATTATTATATTAATTTCATAAGTTCAAAATTCTAAATATCAAAATTGACACAAAGTAAAAGTGTGTACATGTTCCGAATTTATGTAAGCATTGGCCCTTATTCAAAAAGGAATACTCTAAGACTAGGAATATAAACATTGTAACGTGATTTAAAATTACTGTATCTAACATAATTTCGCATGACTATAGTAAGTGCGTATGACATAGTAGATTCTAATTTTTTAAATAGAAAATTTGTCATGTGGTGCAATGTGAGGTTAAGATTTTACATTAAAAGTTGCCATTGCGTTCATTTAATTAAGATAAAAGCTACGTTAAACAAATCTATAAATTATTATTACTTTTTTTCAGAATTCAATATTGTTGTTTTAATTAATTTGTTTAATACAGTAGGTCTAACAAGTTTAGAATGAACTCTGCATTCCCATACGTTGACTTGTAAAAAATTCTTGAATCCTTCAAGCTTGGTAGTAAATTGTGCGTCTTTTGATATTAATAACTTCAAGATTACGTCATTATAGTTTTGAATAATTTTCCGCGAATTCCATTTATTTGCGAGTAAAATCCACATTTTCCAAATTATTTCCACGTATTTTCCTTTTCTTTATTATTATTATCCACATTTTCTTTGTTTATTCGTTTTTACTTCTTGGAATTTTCGTTACTTTTTTTAGTTTTTGCTCACATGTCTTTGAATTGTTTTTCTTTCTATCGTAAGCCTTTCAATCCGTCATCCTTTCTGTACTTTTGAATGTTTCCTCTTTACTTCCCTTACAGCTCGATTTTTCTAATTGTACCTTCGTACTATCTTTTCTTTCCTTTTTTGCGTCTTCTGCTCTCGTTTTCGTTTTCCCACTACCAATAAACCTTCCTGTGGGATTTTTTCATGATGGCCACAGAATTCGCACCAAAGAAAACAACTTTTAGAAGTCGTATTTTATTATTTAAATTTTTCAATGAAAATCAATTAATTTGAGGCGTTAATCTTTAAAGACTGATAATATGTTTTTTCTTTTTATCTTATGTAGGGAATATTTAGACAAAAATTTATTTAATGACTCGCCGTGTTCTCAATCCAATTTTTGATCCAACTTGTTTCAAATTTAATGACACCATGATATTTTTTTACGATAATTTTCTTTACGTATACAATATTTTCCCAACTACTTTCAATTTCGTCTAGCAAAGGACTAATTTAAAGTAACTTTAATTTTGAAACCTACCTTCTGTCTGTTCCAAAAATAAATCGTAAACCGAGACTAGATCAGTGTACGATGCTCCAAATGTTCGTGTGAAATTAATTTAAATATTTTTCAAAAAAGGGGCAATGCCAATGAAATAGCTTTCTATACGTTGGCGTTTGTAATGCTTTTAAGAAAGATTTGCAATTTTACTGTGAATCGTTTTTCGGTTCAGGGGGGGGGGAAATAGGCCAAATGCCTATTATTTAAAACTGTCCTATTTCCAATCAGACTGACCCAAAAATTAACAAAAATATTACTTTACACGATGAGCATGTCTACTTTTTATTTAGATACAAATTATGCAATGCAAGCCTTCACGAATAAGAAAAACAGTTCGTGACAAGGAACTTTTATGAGAAAATCTGTCCTTTCTTGAAGAAGATTTTGGAATCAGTTCCACGAAATTCAATTAAGTCGTAGTATTCTTACTATTTGTATTTGTTTTTACAAAAACTATATTGTACATTTTAAAAGATAAAAAAATGACTGTATATTTTATAATATAAAAGAAGAAGAAAATACGAATGTTCAAGCAACGAGATTTAAATTAGGTAAACTATGAGAAATAAAAATATTCGGAAATAAAATAAAAAAGGAAATGTGCTGGAAAGACAATATGGAAATATAAAACGGGTTCAAGAAATTTTATAGAACTAGGCGTAATGTTAATAAAAAACGTCATGGAGAGAAAGAAAGAGCAAAATGATTTAAGGAAGAAATAAATTTAAATGTTTAACAACGAAAAAAAATTTACAATTTTTTAAAACAGACTTCAAATTCAAGACAATTTTAAATATCGAAGATTTGATAATAAAATAATTTTTCGTTTTTATTAATAAATTTAACTTTGAGTTCTTAACAAAGAAGCAAGAAATTAGTCCAAGAAAATCTTTAAAAAAAAAAAAAATAATTGGAACAAACTAAAAAATGAAACGGATCTCTTGAATATACAGTTAAGACAATGTCCATAAAGTTTATGAAAAAAATCTATATTACATGTTTTTTACTAAAAATTCTTCATGGATGTTTGGAATTAAACATACAAATCAAAAGTTTCTGCATTTTGTATGGGAAGTGAAATACACTTTTAATGAAGATGATGATGATTTTATGGATACGAAAAACGGACGAGCATTTAAACGTATGGAATAATAGACAGGCAACTTATAGTACTATGAAATATGAAGAGCGAGAAAATGGAAAGGTTAAAAGCGATTCAAAAAATTTTAGCAGATGATGCGTTCTTTAATTAAATATGAGAAAATAGATATATGAAGTAGGGCAAGGGTAAATAAAAAAATTTTGTATTAATATTTTTTTCCATTTTAGTTAGTGTTAAAGAAGAAACCATAAACCGCTTATTTAAAAATATTGTTTGCTGAGATGAAAAACGTAGTGCTTTGAAAATAAATCTTTAGCATGATCATGTAATTTCTAATAATTTTAGTAACGTCTTGTGATTCATAAAGTCACAAATAAACAAATCCTTGATAGTCACGATGCTTGGTACACCGTGGCGCCGAAGGCATATTGTGTTCACTCCTGAATTAAATTCAGGAACCGAAAGGGAATTCAATCGGACTCGTTATAACGATTGATATACAGGATGATTGAACTAGAATAAATTATGACAACATAAAATGCTAAACTTGACTGGTTATTTAAAAAAATCATATTTATAAAATAAATTATAGGTTTTCTTTTATCTTGCTGTCCATTTCTTTTCCCGTTTCTAGCGTTTAGAATACACCCTTTTTCCACACGTGATCTAACCATTTGACTACTCGATTTTTCTATTTCTATTTCGATTGTTATTAAAATATTTCTCTTTCATCATTCTATTTATTTATTCAATTTCCTCCTTATGTAAATGTTCAGTTTCCTCGATGTTTCCTTATTCAGGCTACACTGCCGTAACGAGACATTTGCCTAATCATTCTATTTAGTCTTATACCTATATTTCGATTCCATTTATCTCCATGTACTTTGTTTTTTATTCATTAATTTCAAGTCTCAATACTCTAACGGTTTTTTTTTTCTTTTCTAGTTGTTGAAACAAGTTTCCCTATTGTTTCTTTTTTTCTGCCATCAATCAATACTTTCTTGTTGCAAATTACTTGCTAACCTTCTTCTTCGAAGATCTGTGGTAGTCTTTCGTCTTTTAAGCTGGGTACATTTTTTCTTCTATGCTAGTCACCATTTTTAATTTGGGGAGGTCTTGGACCATTTCTATAATTTCTGACATCATCGTTGTGGCATGACAATTAGTACCAAGTTAATTAATTTAGTTTCGTGTTATTTCATCTGTTTCAATGCTTTATTTGTATCCTTCTGATGTTTGTGAATTTTTTTTTTTAAATTTTGGTATGTTGGAAGCTCAAGAATAAATAAGTTTTATGAAGTCCTTCAGTGTAAAAATCCAATAAGGTGCCCAAAAGATATTAGGCTTCAACATTTACATTGAATTGTAGATATATTATTCCCCCCAAAGGAAGTTGATTTTCAAGGCATATTGAAATAGACACTTAGAACCGAATGCAAAAAAATGATATTTTTCGAAAATTTAAAATGAAGGTAGGACCGCCGTTTTTGCGGATTTGGGTTTGGGTTAATATTTCCTGATCCTGTATTATTCAAAATGTAAATTATATTTAATTATATTTTAGGAGGGAGTAAGATGCAGTCAGAAGAACTAGACGAAAGCGCAAGTCCCTTGGAGATTTCCTTATCCAAGACTGTCACGACGTCTAGCGATAGCAATAGCGAGTCTTTATCACCGAAGGATAAAATAGAAGAAACGTTAGAAGAATTTAAGTAAGTAGATACATGAGTCGATTTGTCTATAAAGAAGGTTCTAGTAATTAATAAAAATAAGTATTGCTATTTTTCCTATAATACGTAAACAATTTTTTTGGAAAACAATTATTCATTAGTCATCTACTATCTATCTATATCTATCGGTTTCAAAACAACTTTCGTCGTTGTCCGATGCCTAAGTTCCATTCAGTTCTGTTGTTCCATTGGTCTTCCCTCAGGACTCTAGAACTCATGGCCTTCTTTCCATGTTTTCTTGGGTCTCCTTCGCTTTAAGTTGAGGTTTTCTTTTAATTCTCTGTATATTCCAAGTGCCAATGTTCATATTCCTTTTTCGAAGCTTTTGTCGTCTTCCGTGTGATCCGTCCGACTTTCCGAGGCAATCGTTAGGCTTTTTAGTAAGTTGAGGTTTTCCAAGTGACAGGGAACTATCTTGACGCCTTAACCCCCAACCTGGAGGACCGGGTAATTTTTTTGAGGTTTTCTTCCTCTAGGTCAGTTGTTAAAAGATTAACTGACAGAAAATTTGGTAGTTGGTAGTAAATTAGTCATCTACACCAAGTGTAAAAAAGTGTAAAAACACGAGTCATTGTGTGCTTGCGTCGTGGGATATTGCTAGAGAATATTTGGTGTTTCCACAAAAAAATCTGCTCTTCTTTGTGGAGACACCAGACTGGACCTCTTCCGCAATAATTTTTTTAAGGTGCCTAAGGCACAGGCTTTTCCATAAAACCATTTGGATTTTTTCGCTTCATATTTTTTGCAACCAGTGTTGTACAATATCCCTGTTAGTGTAAACATTTCTACCCACACACCAATGGCTATATTAGCAGGGCAATCAACTGACTAAGTTGGTACTAAAAGGACTGTGATTATGGTAGAAGTGATACATTTTATCTCTTATATGATTATATTTTAAGGAGAAAAGAAAACAAGTTCATTGCCATAAAAGCCTTGCTATGCTAATAGCCTCTATTATTATTATTTGAAACGCGAGCAGACTTCAGGGAATCTGCAGCACTTAGGCCTAGAGGCCCATTGTGCATCCGCGTCATAAAGGATTCGTCCGGCAAGAAGAAGGCTTTTCGAGAAGCCTATATCTTAGCGTTCCAAGTGGAGCGCAATCACATAAGATATGAGTGGATGTTTCCTCTTTCTCTCCACACTTCCTACACATTGCGTCATCTGTCACCATCATAGTGTGGAAGTGCTTATTTAGGCTATTGTGGCCTGTCACCAAGCTCACTATTTGCCCCATTATTTCCCTATTGTTTCCCTATTGAGTTGAAGCAACCATGCCAGCCTGGGTCCAGTGGAGGGTCCCTAAATAACCTCTAAGATACCGGATTAAATTATTAAATATAACAGTTCTTCTTAAACCTTCGTTTAACCTTCATTTAAGGTCTGCCATCATTAATATTAATAATTTTATTTGTTTCTGTTAGAAGTAATTGTTTGAGGTTATGATTATCTGTCATTTTCCAATGATTCTCAAACCAGCATTTTTGTAAATGTTTTATCTTGGATTTTTAAAATTCTTTTATATTTTTATGTATATCTTAAAATAATTGTGTATATTTGTTGTAGGTTTGAAGACACCGATCAAATCGAAAAGTTGTCTTTCGAAGCAGATATTGAAAATATGATTCCGGAAACGCCACCGTCACCGGACGTCGCCGACGTCGAATTCAAATCCGACTACGCGACAAAACAATCGACGAACGACAACGAAACTGAAAACCTAAAAATTCTCCACGATCAAAACTCCAACGAATCGATAAGAAGTTGGCTGCAAAGAATCACCCAGATGCAGACCGAAATCCAGAAAAAACTGAACTCGGAAAAATGTGCCAGTCCGATTCATCCGTTTTCCGATTTTCCAGTCAAATCGACAAATGTGAACGCATCAAATCCCATTGCTCAAAGCTCCAACCGCGTGGTCAAATATCAAGATTTGCCGTACATGGGAGAGATGACTTTGGATAATTCCAAACCGAGGCGAGGACGAAAACCCAAAAAAGCCGATATTTGTCATTTGATTTACAAAAACTACGGAACGATATATCCGGGAACGCCCAATCCTAAAAGTTTGGTTGATCGCGAAGTGAATAAGAAGAATTCGAACGCTGATAATAAATCAAGGGAATCACCTTTACCGGAAACGTTTAATAGAAGTGACGTTCAAAATAGGATAATAAGTAGTTTATTAGAAAAAAGACTGACTCAAGAATCAAAGCGTCACTCATTATCAAATAAACGTACACAAAACGTAGAAGAAGACCAAAATGAACCGTTAAATCTGTGCACGAGGGACCTTAATCAACTTAAAATAAGATTATTAAGAAAACACGACAATATTTATACATCCGGTAGTGTGTTTGATGTTAAATCTGAACCGCAAAGTGACGATGAAGTTGAATTTGTTCACGAAACATCTTCACCTTGTTCGTCGCAAACAAAAGAAATAAAATTCCCTGAAAACGTAAATGAAAAAACCCCAGAAAAGGGAGCAGTTCAAGGTGGTTACGTTTATTGGCCAAACGCTGGGGTTTTTATACATCCAGTGGCGTTACAACAACAACTTATGTATTATCAAAAATTAGCCGCGAATAATAAATATACATTACCAACTCATAGTTCCAAACCCGGCTCCGATAGTATAAGTCCGGATACGCAAGAATTACGAAAACTAGCTCCTAAAATAAAAACCCGCAAACACGAGGAGGAAACCGAAAACCAAAATACTCCGGAGCACAAAATTAAAAGAAACGCGTCATCATCTACTGAAAAAACGCCGACAAAACGGAAACGTTCGGCTATTTTTATACCACCCATTCCCGCCGAGAACCAAACGAACCCCGCAACGGAAGTCAGTATTTGTAAGTTTAAATTTACGGGCGGCGCGAAGCCAAGTTTGCAGGAAAAAAAGATGCTATCGGTGGATTCTGGGGGCAATTTTCGCTATTACAGCGGAACCGGCGATAAAAGTATGCGCGGCTACGAATTTTTCCCGCGAGAAACCCTACAGCAACAAATCGGCAGTACGCAGGGATCGAGTACCGGTGCGTTCCTTCAAGCAAGCGGCGAGAAAATATATCCGTCGTCTCCGACGGATTTTCCAGGAAAACCTCCGCACGATTTTATGTTGACGCCGGAAATTCCACCGCCTAATTTGTCGACGATTTCGGAAATGGGACCAAGACACAAAAAAAGAAAATCACGAAAATCGCTTCAACGTGAAAAACTAGAGCAGACGTTTAAAGAAAAGGGGTTTTTGATACAAACGCAACAGTTGGAGTCGGCTGAAGGTGCTACTTATTGTAAGTTTAGACAATTGAGGAAATTTACAAGGTATTTGTTTAGAAGTTGGAAGGATTACCTTCCAGGAATCAGTGCGGAAGGCCAAAATGAACAAGTGAATGAAAATGATGACATAACTGAAGCGGATATTGAGAATTTGTCGACTTTATCGAGTAGTGAATTAAATTGTAGTGATTTAAAGTCGACAACGTAATATGCTGCCAAAGAAACTTTTGTGTAACACAAAAACGTTAAAACATTTTGATACTGTTTTTTTCAGAAATTCACTAAATTTTTATATAATGTACTGACAGACAAAAACAGTGTTAATTAATTTGTTATTTCTTGTTAAATACAAGTACAAGTACACGAGGAATATGGTGCTATAGTATTAAGTAAAATAATTTATTTTAATATGATATCTAGTCTGTTAAAAAGAGTGTTTATCGATGATGTATTTCAAATTTATTACAGAAAATGTCAGGGGAATTTTTCATCGACAGTTGCGTGTTTTGTAAGTTAGTTGCATTTCTTAATGAAAACACTAAGGGCTAAAATGTATGCATGCATACCACGTTAGCTGGTACCCAAAAATTGCGTTCTTTTTGATTTCTGTTAATTGTCCATATTTTTGTCGAGAAAAAGTTTGTTAGGGTTAATGTGAAAACAAATATTTGACATATTTGCTTAAATGATTCAAAATATTAAACATGTTATGAAAAATGTTATAATAATATTTTTAGTAAAGTAAAGAAAAAATGGGTACAATAATTACATATTATGTAATTTGGTTTTATATGCCAGAAATCATCAGTACTTGAATTTTTGAAAAATAAATATTGTTTCCAAAATATTTCTATGTTTTATTAATAGAAAAAAAAACAAAGAAATTTACAGTGGTATTTTTTGTCGCTGGTATTTTTGCTTCATTCCAACTCATTTCCTTACTCTTGAAAATCTTGCCTATATTATTGTCAAAAGCTAAAGTATCTTTTGGTTTTCCCATTTTCTTCTTCCCTGGTTTGTGTTTTCCATTCTTTGTAAATTCGAAATGTGCTGTATTGAGTTGATTTCATTCAATCAAATAATTTTTTTATTTTAAATTTATTTTTCAGTCATTATTTCATTTTTCTTTGCCTTTATATTTTTTACCACTTTTCTACGCATTTTCAAGACTAGAAATCAAAAAGATCACTTGATCAAGGGGGGTTGTTTGAAAAATTAAAACTTAATAAATTTTTTTAAATTCTTAAAAATTATATTATCTTATTATATTTTCTAAATTATGAAGAAATGATGCAAATATGAAAAGAAAGCATTTCCTTATAAAACAGATAAAATCCAATTACAATTTTATTAAATTTCTCTTCATATTCATACTTATTCGTATTTTATTAATATTTTATGTGTAATTCTAATTTCTATAAATAAATTATTGATTGTTATATAAGAAACGAAGAAAAATAAAACACTGGATCGATTTGTAAATTGTTTATTTTCATAATCTTCGTAATCATAATAGATAATTAAAGCTTATACTAAATATAGTATTGCACTGAGAAGAACTCTAAAATTCTATAACAATTATAAGTTATTTTTTTTCAGATGTATCCTTAATTTATTGAATAATATATTATTTTTATAAATCACTGTCCGTGAGCACGCTATCTCTATTTTTGTCATAATTTCAATATATTTACAATTGTTTATGTTGCTTATGTAACACAGTGATTATCGGAAAGCTGAAAAGCTATAGGGGTGTGTTTTCTTGTTTAAAAAACCAAAAATGAAATGAATTAAATACATGTACAATACGTACGAAAATAAACTCGCAAAAACGTTCATTGAAATTAAAATTGAAATTGTTGGCCATTTTCGATGCGATGCATACGGTCTTAATTTTTTTTTAATTTAAAATCCAACAATTTTACCCGAAAATATATCTGTTGCTAAATTAGCGGTGCAAATAGTCTTCATAGTTTTATTCATATGAACACACTTTTTAGAGCAATTTGCAGCGTTAATCTGCGCGTTAACAGTTGTGTAAGATTATTTTCGTTATTGATTTATTTATTAAGTTCTTAAATTATTTAAACAAATAAAATGTCACGTTTCTCAATTGTTTTCCTAATATATCCATAAATATATAACCGCCGTTTTTGCGAATTTAAAATTGGTCTCAACTGTGCAAATTATTCTTAATTATTTCAGACTAGTCTCATATAAAACCACACAAAAAGTACATATGAAACACATAATGCCTTAAACAAATGTTATTGAAACACAAAATTGATATTCATATTGTGGCGAACAAATTAGTTTTTAAATCAATCAGTGATTTTCATGACAAGGCCTCAACTTCATCTAAATGTATGGTGGAAACTACTGATTAAAATAGTAAACTGGAGGGCAGAAATTGCAGTTCTGCTTTTAAAGATAAATTAAAGAGATTCCTTAAAGATTCCTTAAAGTTTTTTCCTTTGTCATCCCCCTCATTGTCTTAATTCTGCCATTGATTGATTCTATACAGAATCTAGACTTGTTCTTTGGAAAAACAAAAGAAGGAACAAAAAATATACCTCCTGCATTGAAAACTTTTATCAAAATTTTCCCAGTTTCAAAATCTATTCAAATTCTTTTTTTCACTATTTGAACCCTTGAACTCTTCTTTTCCATAAAATTCTCATATTCTGCCACTTTCAACTATTCTCTCGGGCACCTGAACTTCGCAATTATTCCTTTTCAAGATTATTTGAAAAAAGTAAAACGTTATTATTTTGTTGTACATAAAAGTCTTGTTCGTTTAGTACTCTTCATCTTTATACCACTTCTATTCTAACATACAGTGATTTATTTGCTCTTAGAATACTTTTATTTTAATCCCTGCTTGTTATATAACCTATTCCTATATCCTCCCACTCCAGCTCATTTCTTGTCGCCAAACCTAATTGTACGTACTATTCCTTTTATCTCATACCTAAAGCAGCAGGTGATAACTCAATCTACTTATTATGCCCAATTTAAGAAACGGTTATCTTCACTTCACTTTCGACAAGATTGTAAAAAAGATTCTTCATTAAAAAACTAACCCACTGCTTCTTTGACTCCTCCTCCTCCAGTACCAACCCCATCAATATTTGCAGATTATCTTTTGTTTCCATCAAACACCTCCTTTAGTTCCTTACAAATATCATTTCCTCCACAAAGTTTACTCTCTTGCATTCTCTCTCTCCCCATTCCCCTTCATACAAAACCTACATTTGCTTCGTATATGTTTATCGCTCTCTCCTCATTTCTACATCTGAAAATCGCCTTATTTCTTCCAATTCTCTTCTTTTTCGCTCTCATTTATTCCCTGATTTATTCTCATTTTTTTCGATAGGGAAGTTGAACATTGGGTTTATAGACATTCTTTATACACGTCTCACTCTACGTCTTCACATTATTGCATGTTATGTATTGTTTCATCTTTTTCAATATTTTTAAATTTTATATCAGTCTTTCATCGTTTTGTCCTTTACGACTTTTGAAAAACCATTTCTTGTAGTCACTTGTTACGTATCTTCAAGAATCCTTCCAGTATTTTCAGTACACATTTCAGCTTCGTTCGGAAATGCAGTTTTTCTCGAATTCGCAACTTTATTTTTCCAGCATTCTTCGAGTTTTGTTAAAATTACTTGAATATTTATTACATTTTTTTCAAATCTAATGGAAAAGGAACTATTTTTTACTATTCTTTGCTAGATTTGTTTCCTTTTTAATCCTGATTCCTCGTAGCACGCTGCTGTCCATATTTTTTCTGTAGTTCATTTACTTCATTTTTTTTTCGTTTTGGGGACGATCCGCTTCGGCCATTTATGTAAAATATTATTATATATTATACAGGGTGATTCATAACGTACGGACGAGACTAAAAGGGTAGCAAGAGAAGACCAAAATAAATATGTTTTTTAGTAAACTTTTGACCAAAACACAGTAACCATAAAGTTACAGCAAGTTAAAGTTAAATCGATTAATGAACATTCTTTACAAACTATGCTAGTAACTGACAAATTTAAATTGAAGATACCTGATTGTTATTTACACAATGTAAAATTAAAAAAATAATAAAAACTTTAAAACATAATAATAGCAGCTATTGATTATTTTTAAAATGCTTAAATAATAACGAAAAAACACTGATTCCTCATTAATATCAGTGGTGGGTGTTGATTTTTAATAACTTCAAACTGATGCAACTTTTTTATTATTGATCTTTGGTCAAAAGTTTACTAAGAAAAAATATTTATTTTGATCTTATATTACTACGATTTCAATCTTCTCCATACGTTATAAATCACCCTGTATATTAGGCTTAAAGGGTCTTATTGAAACAACTATGCTGATAATCTTCCGTTTATCGTGCTGGACTCTTTCCACTTAATGTTCTTTATCCCACGACTTTGTGACTACAAGAGCATTTCCTTGTATTATTTTTCACCTCCACTTCTTGTTCTTTTTTTTTCACCTATTGGCTTCCTTGGCTTTTAATCTCATTTTATTTTAAAATTTTTGTTTTCTACCCTAACAAATTCTCGCATTTACTGAACGACATTTCAGGATTCATTACAAAGTACACTATTTTTCCCCACATCTTTACATCACAGGGAATTTTTATGTGTATATAACAGTTTTGAATTTTTCTTTTCTTTTTTTTTTAGCCTGTGTGTCCTTTGTTGCTCATATTCCACTGCTACAAAGGGAGGAAACTTTTCATTGGATTTTCCAAGGGATTTTGATTTTGACTCTGGTGGCGTGAAACCACACTAACAGAAAATGGGAAGGAAACAAGATTTTTTGTAATTAGAGTTAATGTATGTATATAATTTTACAGGACGATTTTTTGAAAACGATCCGCCTGAGATATTTCAGAAACCAAAAGGAAATTAAAAATTTCCGAAAACAGGTCCACTTATATGTCAAGGGGGAAACGGTTTGACCTATGATTCACACTTTTGACGTTTGCCCCTGTGCCCCCACGAATACCTCCCCAAAAATTTTAAATGGAATAACCCATCGCGTGGTATGTCAAATGAAAGAGTAATCGATGGGCTTTACAGATGTGTTTGAATTTTTGAATTCTGATCATTACTTCCCGAGTTAGTGAGCTTTGAATATTCAAACTTTCTTCATTTTTTATGTCACCTTGGAGATTAGTTGCTTAAAAAATACTGAAACAGGTGAAGTTTCTTTGCAAGGACACATGTTTTGCCCCAAAATTTTGAAGTACCAAGGTGTATCTACTCAGTTTGGAGCATTTCGCTTTTTGTTAGTTACAGACCTGGTAAAAAAATGAAAAAGTTTTTATATTCAGAGCTCAATAACTCGGGAAGTAATGATCAGAATTCAAAAATTCAAACACATCTGTAAAGCCCATCGATTGCGCTTTCATTTGAGAAACCACGCGATGGGTCATTCCATTTAAAATTTTTGGGGAGGTATTCGTGGGGGCGCAGGGGTAAACGTCAACAGTGTGAATCAGAGGTCAAACCGTTTCTCCCTTGACATATAAGTGGACCTGTTTTCGGAAATTTTTAATTTCCTTTAGGTTTCTGAAATATCTCAGGCGGATCGTTTTCAAAAAATCACCCTGTTACAGGTGGTTCAGGAAGTTATTTTTTTAAATATATAATTTTATTTCTAAGTACGTGAAATAGATCAACTTATCCTGACGACAATATATAAAAATTTATCACATTTCTAATAATACCACAAATCAATAATAAAAATAATATACTTTATTGGTGTGTTTCAGTGTATGTACATAAACGTAGTGAAATCCTTATTGAAACACAAATAAATAATTATACACATTTATTTCAAAAATTAAAACTAAAAATGAAGATTATTATTATTAATTCACGAAGCTTCGCTGCAATATACCGAAAAATTAATTGACGGAATACAACGTTTTCACGGAAAAAATAAATGAGCCATCTCGTCCGCTTTATAGTGACCCCATTTTTTTCTGGTCTTAAAATGTTTATGCAAATAAAACATCTATCAGAGAAGAAATCAAGCGTATACAGAAAATTTTGTGGGGAAGAAAAAATTAAGTTTATAAAGACTACGCCCAACATTATGTAGTATAAAATTCAGGAAGCGCAGTAAAAATAAAACCCTGATTACAAAGGAATGGATGATAAGTGGAACAGGAAAAACGCTTGATCATCAGTTTTTGTAGAAAAGATGTAATGTACCGTGACGATTGTATTGTTGTTTTTAGATGATATTATATAGGAGATTTTTTGAGGAAACTTGCTTTTAACAGCGTTTAGTTTTCGAAATTGTTTTGGTGGTTTTATTTCTACGTTGGGAATTTAAATTTCAACCAAATAACGTTGCAACAGTTTTATTTAAAAAGGTTGCCCTATTATGGCTGAACGGAAAAACTACCTGAATGTGAAATTATATATCTTCTTTTGTATCTGTGAAGGGCGTTTAAGGTCATTTGTGGGTAGTTTGCATAAAACACGTCTACTATATTCCGTTCCGTAGTGTTTTGTCTCGTCCGCCACACGCTGTAAATTGTGGTAAATGCAGTTTGTTTTGTAATTGATCCATTAAATTCGAACCAGAGTGTTCGTGCCCGTTTTATTACTGTAGCCGTCCTTTTCTCGCTTTCGCCCTACACAACACGCCGTCGACAACAAAACATCAAAGGGCGCAAGGAAGGTCGTTTCTAAAGCTCGCCTCGTACAAAGATTTAAAACGGCGCGGCGTCCGTTTTGCCGGGTCTCCATGGAAACTGTCAATGTCATACATCGCGGCCCACACATCCGCACGCGCTGCTTCCACCCCAGCCCCAGCCAGCCGGGGCTGCCAACGGGGTCGGCGCCGCCTCTCAACCCAATAACTGTTGCCTGGCAACACCTCTCTCTCCTTCATTCCGCGTCCCCAATTTTCCTCGTTCGGCTAAATGTTTACGTTGTTTGAAACCCCGTAATTACATTTCGCTCGAATTTTCTCTGAGGATTCGATATAGGCCGTTTTTCAGTTTACCGCCACTTCAAACACGAAAACAAAATATCGCGAAGAGTTATAATAAGATTTCTTTACGACGCACCGTCGTAATTACGAATCTCTTTGATAACCCGACTATTTATTTAAGGGAATTATAACATTTTATTTTATGTACATAAAACCTTAGAATAGCTCTAATGTTTGCGATAGTTTCTTTCACACACTCGTAAAGTCTTTATGACTTAAGTAGTAAAATTTTTTGATCGTTTTGAAACGTTATAACCTATTCCAGCGTTCATAAAGGATTGGAGAAACGTGGAAAACGTAATCTAATGTAATTGATTGAAAAGCACTCAAACGCCAGACAGTGCGAGCTAAATACCTCAAATAAATTTCTTGAATTCCAATAGAAATTGCGAGTTTATTGAAGCGTTTTTAATACAAACGTCTTCATCTATTACACTCGTTTATTTTTGACGTTTTAGAAAGTTTAGGAGCTAACTTATCAATCAACCAAATTTAAAAAATCTACTTTTCCATTCAAGCATCTTAAACCCATTTTCATTTTTTTTTTTAATTTAGTAACGAGCAGCTACAAAAATCGAAATCTCCCAATTTCCCTATTCGATCGAGTCTTTTGTCCAAATGCAAACAACTCGAAAATTATTTCGCTCACTTTTGCATGCATTGCCTTAAGAAATTGCGAAAAGGAAAGTTATAACGCAGATGGTGAAACATTCGCATCAGGCAAAACCTTTCACGTCCAACGAAGGCGTTTATTTTAGAACGCAAATCGTCCTTTCACGGGAAACTTTATAATCGCCGTTTTTTGCTAATTCTGTATCATTATCTGATCTTGATCAAAAATAATCGTCGCTGATTGTCTTGATTGAAAAAGCACTTCCTCAAAGTTGATTTACACTATAACCATTTTTCTGGTAAGTTCGAATAATCGTCACGTGAAATTCATAAACAGGTGTGTTTTGGTTTTTATGCTCGTTAATTAAAAGGACAAGGATAAAAGAAGCCGTACAGAACGCGAAAGAGTTCATATTACATTGCGTACAATCTGTCATCGTGTTTTTTATTAAATCTATTTATACTCCCCGGGACCGTTTTTTGGCCGTGTTCCAGCAAGTTGGCTGAGGTGACGCAGACACAAATGGCGCACATTAAAGGCGAACTGCTCTTCGAAATGCCGACAAGAGCAGACACACAGCTGTGTCAGTAACCCGGGCGACCGACCGGTCGCCTCGCCTCTACCCACCCACACCGTTGGGCGTGTCCTCCACTGCATCGCTAATACCTGGAGCCTGATGTACTGCATTAAAAACATCAATTACACTGCTGCATTTGGTATACAGATAACGGAACGCAGTCTCCCCCCTCCATCTCGTGAGCTCGTGTGATTTCCAAACTCGTTTCGTTACGTTAATCTTGTCTATTTCCGATGTCTCGAATCTACGATCGGATTA
The DNA here is from genome assembly GCA_018397195.1 of Lethrus apterus. Lineage (NCBI taxonomy): Eukaryota > Metazoa > Arthropoda > Insecta > Coleoptera > Geotrupidae > Lethrus > Lethrus apterus. The sequence continues at coordinate 1,810 of JAFFZR010027757.1, read as the reverse complement.
CTTCCCTTTTTTCACTACTTACCCATCAACTAAATCCTATCGTTTAATTTTATGATTGGAATTTCATGGAAAAATCATAAAGCACAAGGGCATAAGCTGGAATCGATCAGAGTAAAATGGGACAATAATTTTATGATTGGAATTTCATGGAAAAATCGTAAAGCACAAGGGCATAAGCTGGAATCGATCAGAGTAAAATGGGACAATAATTTGTATCTGAGATATCTTCCACGATTTTCCCGTTCAATGGATTGGATAAAACTAAATCCAGTTTTATCATCATCTTTGGATAACAAGCCAAACCGATCCATCATCATCATCTACATATCAACATATTGTATACAAACAGATATGGAATAGGAAGAAGAGGTAAAAGTAAAAAGGAAAAGACCTGGATTATCCTGAAGAAATGAAAACTCATTGAAGATATATTTTGGAGTTATTTTATCTGTTGTCAATAAATTCGTCCCTGGCTTCTTGTAATCATCGAAACACGAAACACGAAACACGTACAGACGATACATTACAGTCAAAAAAAGCACAAATTAAGAACGGCATTTCTTCTAAATAAATATCTGAAGACTTATCAGCGTTGATCTGAATTTTTGAAGATCCGCGCCTCTTATTTTTTTTTTGTTATTTTTAAAGTAAGTAAAATCAAATCCAACACAAATCAGGCTGACTGACTGACTGACACATCTTCCTGCGTAGCATGATTTTTTTTTTTTCAAAAACTTTTAACTGATTTTTCCAATTAGGATAGATTTGGTACTTCTTAAGCGCCGTGATCACGTCGAGAAATATAAAGTCGGTTGCTTTCATATTTACGATCGTGATTGCGACAGGAATTTCATTCAGTGCATATATCACGAATTCCTTGGCATCTTTTCCGGTTCGGAATGCGCCGGCTCGTTATTCCGCGTCCGACCGAAGACAATGAAGGATCGCTTCAATTCCAGACATTTTCTCTACAGCGCCGCAACATAGATTCACGTGTCGAATCGACGACGTTATTACGAAAGGGGAGCTTGTAATGACAATTAGGGTAAGTCGGCTAAGTAGGGAGAAACTCATGATTGATGCTGTTTATAGCAGAATCGGTTCAGTTGAGTGTTCTGATATGACACGGATTATAATTTTTTTCCAGTTGATTATCTGCTTCGCTGAAATCTGCGGTGAATTAACTCGTTTGTTTTGTAATGAATCCGGTAAAAACGTGGATAAATCAACTGAAAACTTGGCGACGTTACCGACGACGGTTTTCTTGCCTGTCAACTCAAAAACGTTTCTCTTTTCCGCGCGACGTTAAATAATGGGCCAATTTGTCATTTTTCCGCATATAAATTGTAAGAAACCTGGATCGCTGAACGACGACGAACAACCTCATCGCTCGATTAAAAACTCGTCGTAAGATATTAAAATTGGGTAGGGAATTACACGGCGATATTTTGATTAAGTTTTAATTAATTTTCACGTATTGGTAAAATTTTAATTACTTTTTTTTTCATTTTAAATACGCTCTTCGAGTCGGTTATTCTAGAAGAAAAGTTTTGAATTATCGTTACTATATAAATATTTTACTTTTGTCACTCTGCCAAAGAAGAACAATGCATCACAATGTGACGAATAGCGCATGATTAGTTTGATGTCCCACGCCTTGAAGATATTCTTGCGGATCATCCATACACGTATATACAAAAAGTGCGAGCGCCTGGTTGATCGTTCGCAATTTGGCTTTAGAAACGGAATGGGAACCCGAGAAGCTCTTTTCTCTTTGAATGTGCTGACTCAGAGATGTAGAGACATGAAT
>JAFFZR010027756.1:0-19480 GCA_018397195.1 Lethrus apterus | reverse complement strand
AAACGACGAGTAGATATCCGGCCGCTTGGATGTCATTTTATCGCATATGACGTCATTAAATTTTTTATTGTTTAAGTATGTTACAATATCCTCAATTGAGGTATCTTTATCCAGTTTAGAGATATATAAATAGGAGTATAACAGTATAACAGCTTTTAGTGTAGCTGTAGTAGCTGTGCCTATAAGAGGTTTATTATTTGTCTTCTTGCGTTTTTTAACAAGTTGAAATTCACTAGGACTACTTGTTACAGATGCTTTATTTTGCATCTGTACAGCAGGCACGCAATTTGTAGTTTTAGGTGAATCTAATAAATTAATAGAATTAACACCTCTTGCGGCTTGAGCAAAGTTCTTTTTGTTCATATCCACAGTATTAGAGACTGCTTTATTATCAGTGGAGTTTTTCAAGTTTCCTGACTCCTTCTGTCGACATTGTCCACACGTTTTTCTCTTGGCAAGATGTTCGCTACAGCGGAATCGTCTTTACTGCCGGAGATTTTAAGATTGCAGATTTCTTGCTTTAAAATATCATTTTCTGTATGAAGTTTCCCGATCTCTAAATTCAGATTACAGATTACATCGGAGACGAGAAAATCAATTGAAAATTTCAATTTTTCATTCAAATGCGTTTTCACATTCTCCAGCAAATTTATCAACTTTTCTTTTTCAAATGCCAACGTGCCCTCGCGACGCGATTTATATCCATTTTTTTGCATTCGTTCACAAAGCCAGGGGGAAAATTTCCCACAACTTTGAAACCTTGCATTTTACGACAAAGATGAAAGACGCGAAAAAGTCTTATTTTTCGATTTTAGGTCCGTAAAAGTCGAAACGAAACGAAAATTTTCATTTCGATTTTTTGTCATTTAGAAAGAAGGGGTATGTATGTATGCCTTGCGATTAGAAAAGAATTTCGACACGTTCGCGCATTTCTCGGTATATCTCCAAAACGACACCATATATGGGAAAAATGATCGATACAATTTCGATTCGCCAAAGAACGTTTTATCTTTCGATAAAGGCTTTAGGGACGTGGCATTTTCCCTTGCCGAGTTATGGGGCCAAAAGTACCAGATCAACGTCACCAAATAAAACCCAAAATTTTAGCGTTATCGTTCAAGTGGGAAGCGATATGTCAACTTCGATGGAAAGATTTTCGCACGCTCTAACGAAAATATCCCATGCAAAATTTTCGAAAAACGTACCGTTTCCGAATTATCGTAGAAAAAGGAATTTCTTTTTCCATATTGAATGAAAACGCGCGATTCAAAGTGAAATGAAATAGGTATAGTTATCGCGTAGTCTAGAGAAGGATGGGTGGACGGGCATCATAATTATCTGTCACCTTTCTGTCAAAAAGTTGACTTTTCGTAGCGACATCCCGACGCAACCAAACCGTCCCGTCTTTCGAAAATAAGCGTCTTCGGTCTCCGTGCTTTACATTTCGAAAATACATTTTCGAGTCGCAATAAACGTTTACTTTGACCGTGTAAATGTCAAAAATCTCTCTTTTCCTTCGCATTTCGCGACAATTACGGAGCCTCCTGCGGTCATGTTTTTGAACAAACGGACGAAAAGACTTTACAAATTTGACCTTTTCCGAGCCGCACAATTCGCCATTTTCATAAGACGGCCATTTTCCGGGACGCATGCGATTGCATTGCGCTTGAAGAAGCAAACGCATTTTTTTGCCGAAATCGGGATAATCGAGACGAGAAAATCAATTGAAAATTTTAATGTTCGCTTCAAATGCATTTTCATATTTTCCAGCAAATCAACTTTATAAAATGACAGGACAACGACTGTCGGGTCAGCTAGTGAATTATAAAACACAGAAATAATTAGTAAGTATGTCAAAGTTCATTTGTTTTGGGCATCATCTTTAATTATAATGAGGAAGATCATTTCAACAAAGCTTCATCCAAATACAACCTCTACATAACACTCTAATGTGTTTGTCTTGCTCTTATCATGCTGCAAGTGCTATGCTTGTTTCCTTGTTTTCTTCACAAAATTTCGTATATTAAAGGTTGGGAACTAATGTTTGTCAAGAGCCAATACCGAGAGTATTTGAGCTTTTAATGGGGTATTAAACATGTAATGTAATTTACGCAGCTGTAACAATATCCGAGCAAATAATTTGTTTGTTGAAAATCAATAATTTTGTTTATTACAACCGGTACATAAAGAAGGCTTTTACGTACTCCAAACAGTGCGTAAAGTGATATAATAGATTCAATTAAAAAAAAAAAAAAAAACGGACAACATGACGTTGCAGGCGACATTTATATTTAAATAATATCCGTAATATTTTTCCTCATATTTACGATTGTAGATAAAACAGAATACGTAACGCATCTTGGAAGTGTCATTAAAAAACTCGTATACTTCAGCACTCGCCTAACGGCTGGTGTTGAAAGTTGCATACTCGTTTCGTAATGAATCACTTCACGCACTTGTCATGTAAGCTACTATTTATGTTTAATTTTTTATATTGTAATTAAAACTTTAGTTTGTTATTAAAACAAAAACATATTTTTGCTACACCCTCAAATCAAATGCATTAATTCTTATGTAATGTTAAATAATTAAAATTACATTACATTAGAAAGAAAAATGCTCAAGAAGCAAACTAACTAAGAGGACACCCACAAAAACCGACAAGATACTGAGGAAAGGACGATTAAGATAATGATTTTTTTTAATGAACAAAAACCAAGAATTTATCGCCGATATAAATCAGTTAAAGTTACAAGTTACACGATCACTTAGTAGATATAAAGCAACTAAAAGCTGAAAAGCTGAAAACGAAAAATCGACAATCTGAGAAAAGCAAATAAAAAGAAAAATTTAGTAACTTCGCGTCTAAAAGTAAAGGTCGGTGATGACAAATTGAAAAGAAACCATGGATAGTTTCATAAATAATAAATCGAAACGGAAAGCATCGTCGATGAAATAAACATTCTAAGCAACAACGTCAAACTAAGCAAAAAAAAAAGAAAACAAAGGAAAATGGCAAAAGTAGAAGAAAGAACAAAAGTAAACATGACTAAAATAAGAAATTAATTATTATTAGTGTCAAATTCTTGGTTAATAGAATACTTATCTGTTTTTTTTTCTTTCTTGAGCGTGCAACCAAATTAAAACTCAAGTAGTGCAATAAAATATATTTATTACGACACACAATATTAAGAAAATATAAAAATGTGTTTCGTGATCTTCGTCGGGTAATAAATATAATATAATATAATATTTGTGTCGTAATAAATATATTTTATTGCACTACTTGAGTTTTAATTTGGTTGCACGCTCAAGAAAGAAAAAAAAAACAAATTGATTATTAACAGAAGATATCCAGGTGGGACAAGATTACGACAAAAAATGAAAATGTAGAAGTTCTGAACTAAAGGGTACTTTAATAATAATTGTCATTAATCGAAACGTGGAAAATAGTATAGAAGCGACTCAAGGATATGCAGAAAAAATTGATGACAAACACTTTTATATACTAAACCACATTATAGTAGCTAGTATTTTGTTTTAACACAAAGACATACATAAATACACAAGAAAATTAAGGATTTTGGATTTTCTGAATTTCAGGATTTGGAGGGTGTGTTGTCCGAAGGCCACACTAGCACTTAGGCTTTTAAGATGGGCCTATTTTACCCTCCCTCCAAAGCGTCCCCTATTAGTCGTCAAGCCAGCCGACAGTGTCGATCAGCTTGAGAACCTTACCGGGTTAGGTGTCGCTTAGCCTGGCCATACTCGGCCAGAAGTCCCCCAGTATGGATCTTCTTATCGCTGCGAGCGCCGCGGGCAGGAATAAAAGATCAATTACTACTGACTTGGTGCTGAATGAAAAAAACAATTAACGATATAAGAGTAAAAAGGTGAAGAGATAGAAGTGACCATTATTTGCTTGATTTAAAAACCAAATAAGAAAAAGTGACAAAGAAAAAATAGTATGGAGAAGACAGGGCACTCAAATTTTATAATATAAAATCTTACCTGCTTCAGGAAGAAAAGACGATTAAATAAGAAGAAATAGGAGGAGTGAATGTAGAACAACTTTGTATTGTTTTAAAATGCATTGTTTTGAAAGCTGCAAAAGAGGTATACGGTGTGACAAAAAGAAGAAAAAGTAGACGTAATGTTGTTCATAACAAGCAACAAAAGAGGTTAGGTTAAGAAGAAGGAATAGAATTTTCCTTCTTCGTATTCTTCGCATTACTGAAACTGCGGCCGATGAAAATAAGATTAAAAAGAATACAAAAAGCAAGGGAAAACTTTGAAATTATAAAAAAAAGAAGCGAAAAAGAAATCATGTGAATTTGCAGAGAAGGTGGAAAAGAACTCTGAATCCTAAACTACTAACAGATTCTGAGAAATATGAAAAAACAAGGAAAGAAAATCCTGATAGAAATATAAAAGCACACGAAACATACAAACGGAAGAAAAAGCGATCGTGATTAATCACGATCCGTTATTATTTTTATATGCCGTTGATTTGCTACTGTTTACATATAATATACAATACATTGAAAAAAAAAAAAAAACGGAGATGTTGTAGAATGTATTAGGAAAGTATGAGATGAAAATGGAAATGCTGACAATCGCAAGGGATTCCCAAAGGAACAGAAGGTGAAACTTGGAGGCGAGAACATCTACAAAATAAAGATAATGGATTAAAATGGTAATCAAGTAAAATGCGATCTGTAATAAATGAGTTGAAAATTGTATTCTGCCTTCTAGGCTGAGTCACAAAGTCCTTATGCATTTTCCCCACATTTTGGATCGACACAACTTTTAAACATAATAAATATTTTTACAAAGATTGCTTTGAACTGATTCCGCTCTAAGCGCTTGCTGAAACGTCTTTAGAACGAAATTAAATAGAACACTTGGGAATCTTCCACAAATTTAACTTGTCGACACGTCTATTGTTTCGAAATCTTACAATTTTATTTTATTATTTTTCATCAAGTTATACTAAAGTTAATAGTATAAAACAATTGTCGAATTGAAAAATTACAATTGTGAGACGTTCCCAAGTGTGTTTTTGTTTAATGGTTCATTTCAAATTCAAATTCATTTCAAAATAACGTTGAACTTTTGTTGTTTATTTTCCCATTAATTGTAATTGCGATTAATTTACTTCGCGGATTTTATACTGGGAATTAGGGTTTTTAACGCAATATCAACGAATCGTAACGGATTGTTAGTTATGCGTGAAACACATTGAACAAATGATGATGCGAACCGTACCGGGAAATCCCCTCTGTCCGGGCGGTCCTGGTGGTCCTTGTGGTCCAGCGGGACCTGGCGGGCCCGACGCAAAACTCGACATCCTGATTGCCGTATTCAGGGCGGTCACCTGGGAATAAATTGAACAATTCTGTAAATTCCGAAAAAAAATGTATCTTCGAAAAACTCCAAGAAACAAATGTACGAAATTTAAGTAACATGTATTTTCTTTATAAAATTTCACGAGTATTTCTTTTTGTATTTATCATGTTTTAATGGAGAAAAATGTACGCTAGATTAATAATTTTGAATTATGAGTGCCGACTTCATACGAAACATAAATTTACAAAAAGAACTACGTATATGTTTATTAATTAAAATATACAGACTTGAATAGAAATATTCACACACTATGTCAGATTCTCACCATTATTACTTTTGAATTTATATTTATAATCAAAAATGCAGGATGATGCAAACCATCAGACACTTTTAAACATTAAAATCAACGAATAAAATCTGCTTTGTTTAAAAACTGTTCAAAGTTGTTCAAAATTGTTCACCAAATGTTCAAAGTTGATCAAAAGCTGTTCAAATTTATTTAAACTTGTTCAACCTGCTTTGTTTAAAAGTTGTTCAAAATTGTTCAAAAATTGTTCAAAAACTGTTTACGAACTGTTCAAAGCTGATCGAAAGCTGTTAAAAATTATTCAAAGGTGTTCTAAACTATTTACTGCTGTTTTACAGTTTTCTATAATTCTTATTGTTAGTTTAGCTGATTTGTGACTTTAACATTTACCTCCTTCAGACTATATAACCTTTTTCATTGGAATATCATTTTTTCTCTCAAATATATATAATAGTACTTTCTAATGAACCAACATCAACATGTTTCAAAAGTCCTTTACTAAATTTTTGATTAAAAAAGGTTCAATTAATGAATTTCGTGTCTACATCTTTTTATAATTTTCATGATCTAATCATCATTTGATTTAACTTCAAATTTGCGAATTTTGTAATTTATCGTGGAAGTCGTTTTTGACAAATGGGTGCAGCTTGAAAACATTTGTGGAAAATCTATCAAAGGGAGTCTGATATAAAATTGAGAAAATATTTCAGTGCTCAATTAAAATTTGCACTATATTTTTTTAATGTGTGTGTCCTCTTTTTGGGATTGTTAGCATTTGGAATTGTCATAGGTTTTTGATGTTATTTTATTACATTTGATCGTATTGCACCTCTAAATTAACATGGTTAACGAACAGGTCCAAAAATAATCCTACCAAATACCTTTTTGAAAGATATAGGCTTGTTGTTCTTTCTTCAGCCAATAAAATTGAACTCATACAGTTTTAAATGACTTTAATAATCTTCATAGTCGACTAGAGTTCAATAGAAGACATTAACTGAATTAACTTCGTAGATATGACAGCAGAAAGAAGTGGAGATTAGGAAACCCAATACGAGCACCAGTTATGAAGTAAAATGTATCAAAGTTCTGAGAGATTGACGTCCTTACCATCCACATCTGATGAAAATTTGAAGATAATTACGTATAATAGAAGACCACGATTCGCTTGCTGCTGTGTAATGTTTGCTAAAGAATTTCGCATTACAAGCTTTTTAAGGAATCTGTTCTAATTTTTGTTATTCCAAAGTTTGTCTCAATAGTTTCGTTCCGTACATTAAGGTGACAAACTAAATCACTTTAAATTAAACGAAAAGGAACAATTTTTATACATCTTTCAAATTAAAAAAAAAAAAAAAAAAATGGAAAATAAAGCCCAAAACATGGATAGAAAAGATTTTGAAGACTTTTCAACAAAACATAACCAAAATTAACAATCTACGTAAAACTTTATCATAAATTAAAAATTCCATAGAGACTGAGAAATGGATTACAATAAAAATTATCTACAGAGGAAATAAAACTAACAAGGTTAAGAATTCTTAACTGCTGTTCCAATTCTCTTCTCACACAGAGCAGTCCATATTAGGCATTTACACCAGACAACCATGCAAGAAAATACGTTTTTATTGCTAATTAATACATTTGTTTCGAATCTTCATAAATAGTTATTGCAGAAAATGTTTCCTTCACATAACAATGTAAATGGAAAAGACGTACCACTTAAACATGAATTGAAAAAGCATTTGCTTTATACAAACGGTGTTCGGCAATCAAGAAACGCATACTTACCTTCTCCTGAAGTGCCTTTAACTTATCGTGTAATCGAGTTACGGTGTCGCAGTTTGCATAACAATGGTCTCGGAGCGCCGCTTGTGCGTCTAATGACGAACTCGCGTAGTTACCATTTTCGAACGTGCAGGTCCTGTTGTCACCGCGCATCACAAAGCCTTCCCTGCAGGTGCATCTGTAGGTGCCCGCCTCGTTAATGCACTCATGCTCGCAGTCCCCGTTGTTATCCAAACATTCGTTCACGTCTGCAAAAGGAATATTAATATTCAGATTAAATTGTCGGAAACTCGTTGACATCGTGGTGGTTCTAACTAAATGGTTGAACTGTTACGTGGATTAAAATTTGACTACCCTTTTTCGACCAAATGTCTTTCAGTTCTCGTAATTTGTTTGTAATTCAAATTTTATACAACTAGAAATATAAATGCATTATTGATATGATGATCAAGTAAAATAATAGAATAAAATGTGTCCATTTTAAATTTCAAAATTTGTATTACTCGTACAGTCAGGCCCGGTTCTGCCGATCGTGTAAAACGTGCATGCACGAAGGCGGCCGAACATAGAGGGCGGCTGGGCTCGGCGCGTATCTCGTCGTATGTCGGTAACTTCCTTCAAAGATATACGAATAAATTAAATGGCACGATCGCCTCTAGAACCGGACCTGCTTACAGTTACTATAATTCTTCTTATTTTAAAAAAATCATTGAATAACATGTTAAATTACGTTACCAACACAAAGTGGTTTTATTCCCTTTCGTTGATTTTCCGGACTGAATTTATATCCTTCGAAGCATGTACAAATGACTCGTTGATGATACACCGTACACATCTGTTCGCATAACTGCATCGAACAAGGATCGTGGTCCTTATGAACACATCTGAAACATACTATTTATAACGAGTTAAGGTATCATTTAAGATAACATACCTGCCGGCGAGGAAAACATAATTTTCACAGCAGTGTCTTCTGGTGCAGTCAACCCACCTTCCTTCCACTTTGCATTTGTATTTGGTCGTGATGACGTTGCTGGATGGGCATTCGAATGTATCTAACCTGTAGCGGAATAAATTTTTTAGCTTTGGCGAACGCTCGTGTTTTAATTAAAATGTAGTTTTATTTTGGCGAAAATCTCTGGAATTACGGCGTACATATAAAAATTTAAATGAAGCAACACGAAGAGGATTAAATTTTAGAACGAAATTTGTAACAACATTTTTGCAAATTTTAGTATTCAGTGTCAAGTACAACTTAAAATTCATTCATACTGAATAAAAGAACAAATAAACAAGAAAATAAAATAAAACGTTAAGTACCAAAATTAAAAAAAAAATACTACTAAATGATGCAAACCAGCAGAAACTTTTAAACATTAAAATCAACAAATAAAATCTGCTTTGTTTAAAAGCTGTTCAAAGTTGTTCAAAATTTTTCACGAAATGTTCAAAGTTGATCGAAAGCTGTTCAAATTTATTTAAAGTTGTTCAACCTGCTTTGTTTAAAAGTTGTTCAAAATTGTTCAAAAATTGTTCAAAAATTGTTCAAAAATTGTTCAAAAACTGTTCACGAACTGTTCAAAGCTGATCGAAAGCTGTTCAAAATTATTCAAAGCTCTTTACTGCTGTTTTACAGTTTTCTAAAATTCTTAGATTAGCTGATTTGTGACTTCAACATTTACCTCTTTCAGACTATATAACCTTTTTCATTGGAATATCAGGATGTTTTCCCTCAAATATATATAATAATAGTTTCTAATGCACCGACATCAAGATTAGTTTCAAGTCCTTTAGAAAATTTTTGATTAAAAAAGGTTTCATTAATGAATTTCATGTCTACATCTTTTTATAATTTTCATGATCTAATCTTCACTTGATTTAGCTTCAAATTTGCGAATTTTGTAATTCATCGTGGAAGATTTTTTTTTAGCAAATGGGTACAGATTGAAAAAATTTGTGAAAAATCCATCAAAGTCATCAAAGTTACTGTTACTTATCAAGTCACTGTATCTGAAACTGATGCACAGCTCCACCTCTCGATGAACGCCGTAACATCAGAGAGGTGGAGCTGTAAATCAGTTTCAGATTAATATTGTCGTACCGGCGATAACTTCTAGGGCTTGACGTGCATTGATCGCTCATAACGACGACGACGAGTTTGTTCGCCCAGAAACTAACGTTAGTCTACGAAGGTGAGCTTTCAATGCATATCAGGCTTGTTGTGTTAAAATCTGTGATTGGATTGCGACATATAGTTGTTTTATATTTGGTATTTTGTATGTAGCTTTCGTTAAAAGGCCAAACGCCATTGTTTTGAGTTGGTTATAACATTCTGGAACAGTTTCAAAAATTCCTTTGTCTTGTTTTCGAAATTTTCAAGTTTGTATCCATTTAGGGTTCATTGCTAATTTGTTTTTTTCTCTTTCTATGTTTTTAATTCGACTTGTAGGGACATAAATTTTGAAGACTGTCCTTGGTTTTCAAGTCTGTTAGTTCACCATAAGTAGTTTTGTCAGAAACGAGAGTAGTTCATTATCTTTGAATCTTGCATTTTTGCAATAAATGTCATAAAAAACTTCAATTAGCAACACTTGCAGTAGTTTCTCTATTGGTTTTTAAGGTTTCAAAATAAAAGAGGTTTCCATTCTCCGTGCCTTTCGAAAACGATAAACTGTTCGAAGGAAAGAACAGTTTTCAAAAGAGTGTTTTCAGTTTACTTGTAGCTACTGATTTAAGTGGCTTAAATGTGACGTCATATCATCAATAAAATAAAACATTTATAATCATTCATCACTTAACTTATTCCAGCCCATTTTGAATTAAAAATATTTCAATATTCAAGACATGAAACGAACCGTTTAGAAACTCTTTCTATAGATGGCCTTCTTCTTCTCTATACTTTTATACCCTATCAGGGTGTCATCGCCACGTTGCTATCCATTCCTTCCGGTCCCTTGGCAGTTTTTCCATTTCTCCTACGATCTTTCCTCTCTTTTTTCCTTTGTTTATTGTCTTGTCCATCATCACTTAACTTTGGATATTTGAGCCCATTTTGAATTAAAAATATTTGAATATTGAAGACATGATGAAGCGAAGTGTTTAGAAACTCCTCGTAAAGATGGCCCTCTTCTTCTCTAAACTTTTATACCCTTTGTGTCAGACATTTCATTGTCATGTCTTTATCCATTCCTTCTGGTCCCTTGGCAGTTCTTCCATTTCTCTTACGATCTTTCCTCTCTTTTTACCTTCGTTTATTCTCTTGTCCGTCATCACTTAACTTTGGATATTTGAGCCCATTTTGAATTAAAAATATTTTAATATTCAAGACATGAAGCGAAGCGTTTAAAAACTCCTCCTATGGATGGCCTTCTTATTCTCTAAACTTTTATACTCTACAACAAGTCTACAACAAGTCGATCGCGAAGCGATTTTTGGTCGATCGTCCGTCCAGCATTACTCCTTTGTACCTTTTGAATTTTTATTACGGAGCGACTCTTTATCCAAAAATTTACCCAGACATGAATAACAGTAATGGGCAAGTCCGTGTCGCTAACGGGCACTAATTCCTTTGAATAGCGCCAGTGAGTAACTATTCACCCAGACGTATGAATAATAGTAATGGGTAAATCCATGTCGCTAACGGGCACTAATTCCTTTGAATAGCGCCAGTGAGTAAATATTTACCCACACATATGAAAACAGTAATTGGCAAGTCCGTGTCGCTAACCGATTTTAAAAATTGCACTCTTTTGAATTTCAATTACAGAGCGAACCCAACCCCATACAACTCATATATCTTAGTAGGTGATCGCGGTACATTTTTAAGAAAAATAGTGATCATATATATAATGAAGTCGGCCACCCCTGCTCTAGGGTGCCGGCCATTGTCACGTCTTTATCCATTCCTTCCTGTCCCTTGGAAGTCTTTCATTTCTTTTACAATTTTTCCTCTTGTTTTTCCTTCGTTTATTCTATTGTCCAATCGTTTTCTCGGTCTTTATCCACCCCATGCATTTTTCCATTCCATTGCCAGTTCTTCCAGTTCTCTTACGATCTTTCTTCTCTTTTTTCCTAATTTATTTATTCTACTGGCCCATCGTTCTCTGTGTCTCCCCTTCTTCTCTTTCCCATTCTTTCTATTCAATCCGTATGTGTTTTCCTCAATATTTGCTGTAATATTTTCTTGCTTTATCCACCCCATGCATTTTTCCATTCCATTGCCAGTTCTTCCAGTTCTCTTACGATCTTTCTTCTCTTTTTTCCTAATTTGTTTCTTCTACTGGCCCATCGTTTTCTGTGTCTCCCCTTCTTCTCTTTCCCATTCTTTCTTTTCAATCCGTATGTGTTTTCCTAATATTTGCTGTAATATTTTCTTGCTTTATTGATTTCCTGTTGTCTTAATATATTTTCCTGTCCCATTTAGTTCTGATTTTTCTAAGATGTTTCATTTCTAGTGCTGTTGTGGGTATTAATATTGCATTGCAGATTGTTGGCTTTTTGTCATGGCTAATTTCTTTTCTTTTCTGATGACGTAGTATAGCCTTTTTTATTCGACGTGAGATGTCTAAGTCTATCCTTCCATCATTTGTTAACATGCTTCCCAGATATTCGTAGTCAGATTTAGTTTAGCGTCTTTTCGTTAACCTCTATGATTCTGATACCTTGTTCTTCCCCCTGTTGTTAACTATCATGGTCTTACTCTTACCTACATTTATTTCCATTTCAATTTCGTTCTTTCGCTTTTTATTGAATGTCTGTTATAAGGACAATATCATCGGCATATAGTTGATTTTCTACTTTCACGGGTCTCAGTCTATTGTATCCTTTTACTGTTTGCTGAGTGCTTGATCTGTTCCTAGTGTTTTCAGCAGTCATTACTATTATAAATAATAATGAGCTTAGGACATCCCCTTGCTTAACCCGTCTAGTTTAAAGTGTTTTGATTCTACACAACGTTATATAACTTTTTTTGCCTTTGCTGAAAGCTCGTGAAATAATATTTAAGCTTCTTCCTGTACGTTACAGTTTTAGACTCTACAGTATTTCATTTTCAGCAAATGTTTCTATAGTATTACTATCTGTTAAAATGAAGAAAGTAGAGTAGCACAAGAAGGTGAAAGGCAGTAAATTCAATAGGAAGTGTTTGAAAAATTGACTGCGAAGTTTGGGTGAAGAAGCTATAAGAAGAAAATGAGAAAAAACCTAACAGTTGCGTTAGCGTGGATGAGGGAAAAAGAAAGAAAGGAAAAAAAGGAAGTGGCTGAATGGGAAAGAAGAAGCAAACGACTTAATTAGAAAAACTATTGTAGGTTCAGTGGAAAATTAAAGTTTAAAATAATTATATAAAAGATATCGAAATTAATTACACATTTTATAAGTTCGTTCAAGTTTTAATTAATTACGCTAAATCTTTTCCTAATTTATCATTTTCTTAAAAAAAAAATTTTTTAATTTGTATGGCTATACTTATTGGTATACATTGTTCCGGACTTTTATCCCTGCTTATTGTTAACGATGAAACTTTAAAGTTCGTTTCGCAGTTTTCTCTAATGTGTTAATTAAATGCCCATTTTATTAATAATTTTAATTTAATGTTTATAAATCGTAAATCCAATATAAGTTGTTGTAGTCCAGCCCACATGTGTCAGTAGTACATCGAACAGACTGAATTTAACAAAACTATTAATTCAAAGATATGAAACTTTCATCAATCAGTTTAATTTATAGTCGACGTGAAAATTTAATTCGCGTGTGTCACGTCGTGTCAGTATGCGAATCTGCGAGATTCATCGTATGTACATGCAAATTCGTAATAGATTGATTGGATATGCAGACAATTTCCCGGCGGTGGAACTACGAGAAGAAACATGTACACAGTTGGTAATTGAATTTCCTGATTAATATTTGCTAAATTTCATTAAGCAATCGATTAATATTGTTTGGATTTATCTAAGGGGTTAAAAGTGTTAAAAGTTTGCAACTTCTTTGGTTTGCTTCCACTTCCATTTCTTGTATTCGGTAAAATATTAAAGTCATATAGTTATTACGAAAGCTCTTGAAATCTTAAAGATACGTAATTTTTCTTTTCGAAAATTTCATTTTGTTAAAAATATTTGCTAGAAACATCTATATTTTTGGTAACTATTTTTAAATAGTAACACAAAAATTCCTGAAAAAAATTATTTGTAAGTAGTTTTAAATTGTAGTTTATTGTACACACATGCAATTTTTCGTTTTCAGTTTCTAAATTATCATTCTACTTACACTTTTCATTTTATCAAAGAATTACTCAGAACAATTTAATGAAACAAACAAGTCTGTAATATTTATGGGCGAGAAACCAACCAAAAAGAACACAATTAAAAAGTTTTACGACCTGTTGTGCAAGGAATATGCCTTAAAGTTCGAAAATGTGCCCATTAGGTGTAAAATTACATGCTGTTTTCTTCATTTGTACAACAAGACTTAAAACTTACTCTCTGTTACCGAATCCAATTTCGTTTATTCCGTCTAAATAGTATCCATCTTGTAACTGTAAAAGTCCGTCCAATTTTTGTTCCGTATCACTCACACCGAAAATCGCGAAACTTGCAATTAATACAAGATTAAGAATGACAGATGCCCAAATTTTCATTGCGGCTCTATCACGTTTTTTACTTTTAACATTGTACGGTCACACGTTAAAAATTATTGATGTATAAATGCAATCATTTAAGTTAATTAGTTGCAGTCGCATGTAATATGGAACACTTGAGGATAAACTCACAACTACTCGGCAGTATTTGTGATAATTGTTACGATTCATTGTAGGCGCCAGAAGTCGACTGTTATTACATTGATAGAGTAATTAATGCTCGTTATAAACGCTTTTTAACTCAACGTTAAATATAAAAGAAAAAATTATCCGTTTTAACTAGATTACAAGATTGAAGTCATGTCGTTAAATATCATTAAAATTGTAAAAAAAAGTTTCAAGGAATTATTTATTAAAAAATATGGAGGATGTGCTAATATAATAGATCAGTGTCAATTAAAACGTGAGAGTTTTGTAATAAGATATTTAGCTCTAAAATTGTTTTAAATAAAATTTCATAATCCAGTATATTGTTTGCAATATAATGGGGATCGAGATAGGAGGCAGATATTGGACGAATGTATAAGATGGAATGTATGAAATTTGTGGAAGAGAAGAAGTGGTGGATGGAAGAAAATAAAAAAAGATGTGCTTAAATAATGCCACTATAGGTTCTTTTTTTTACTTTTCCTGTATCTTCTTCAGTATTTTCACCCTTTTCTTGATTTGTATCACCAACCAGTTTTCAATATATTTGTGACTTTTTAATCATCCAGTGTTTTTCCCTTGCTCCCTCACCACTTGTCCAAAGCTCAAGTTACTTATCTGAACTTAATATTTTCACAGAACAAACTCTTCTTCTATACGATTATCATTTTCCTTCTCTTTGATTCAGTATTTGAACTTTGCCATTTTCCCAATTTTTTTCCCATAAATATTCCAGCGTCCTCCTTTTTCATATTGTCCTGTTCCATATTTTTTCTGTATTGATTTCCATCTTTTCTTTATATCTACTATTTCAAAATTCTTAAGATATCTAAATGTGTAGTCCTTTACAATCTACAATCTCTTTTTTTCCTCAACTCCCTTCACATTCACCGGTATATATTTTGGAATTGTTCTTTCAGTTTAGTGTTCTTTCAAGTTTATTTCTAGTTCTAGTTAAGAAAGAAAATAATTTGTAAGGACTATTCCATATTTTAGTCAGAAAAGCGCTTTAATATGTATATCAATATCTTTAGTTAAAAGTCCTTAATCTTCGAAGTCTTTCGCGGCCGGTGCAATTTGCAACGTTAATAGTTAAACGTTAATAGATGGACTGAAGAAGCTTCATTCAAACGTTCCTAAATGTTGGTTTCACAAAGTTTTTTCTGTTCAGCCAACTTTTTGAGTTTTAAAAAATTAAGTTCCTGTGCCAATTATAGTTGAATCCGAACCAAAATCCTTGAAAGGTCCCAATCCGATCAACAGACCGTTTTTAAAAACTGAATTTTTAAAAAGTTGGGTTTTGTGCCAATTAAATATATTTGAACTCACCACCGTTTGCAAAAAGGGCCCCGATGGCCAAACCAACCCGATCAACTCATGTTTGATTATCCCAACCCAATTGACCGTAAATACTTGCGTGTTTTCAAAAAAAAGTTGGGTTCAAATAGACTTCCAATTGGTTTTTAAGGTTTAGGTTGTAAGGGTTTGGCTTGGGTTCCTTAAACCAAAAACGTCCTCATTAAATAGGGAGTATTTCATTTGAGAATTAAAAAATTGGGTTTATGTTCCAAAATACTTTTTTTGACCCAAGCGAATCGTCATTTTCAAAAAAGGACGTGGATAGTCAAAGCAACCCAAACCCATAAACTTGGTTTCGAATGAGCTTCTCACATAATTGAGTTTCTTAAACCCAAACTAAGCCTTTAAACGTACCAATTAATTTAAAAGTCTGATATTTGAGAATTTCAAAATTGGGTTTTTGTGACACAACTTATAACAGATGCACAGCGCCACCTATCAGTGAGCGTTAACATCGTCCGTTATTTGTCCAACCAACATTCCAACCTATTGAGTTTCTAAAGTTATGTGCCAATGGGGTCCAGTTTGAAAAAAGTCGGGTTTTTAGATTTAAAAATTGGGTTTAAAACGAACTATAAAGCCCAAATCAAGTTGATAGATCACAATTTTGAATTTGAAAAAAATTGGGGGCTACGCTACGCTTCGTTCCAATTTAAATAAAGTTGCTATTCCAACTACAATTAAACCCAACCCTTTTGGCTAATGTCGTATCTTTATATTCGGGCTGGAACCGCGTCATTGCTAATGAATCGATTTTTTTGCTAATGCAGCTTCATAGAATCATATTTTCCTAAAAATTCCCCTTCCTGTAAACCCGTAAAACTTTTCTCAATTCTTCGTCCGTTCTCTTTGAGTTTTCTATGCGTTTTAATATAATAGGATGATTGATCTACTGTTTAGTGGCTTAGTCAGTAGGTCAGTAATCTCAAGGTCTAAGGTTCGAATGTTAGCAGGGGACATTTGAATTTTATTTTCAAAGGTAAAATTTGCAATTTTCTAACTATGAGTTGGCATTCGACCGACTATTCCCTGATGTTTCTAGCGTATGCTGGAAAAGATTCTAACAAAGTCCATGCTATGTAAATGGGTTCGACCAGTTGAGGTGGTCTGTACGAAACGTCTTCTATTCAAAAATAGATTCACCAAGCTTTTCTTCTTCTGAGAATTATCCACATGATGATGTGGACCAATGATATTTTAAAACCAAGATCACATGCACCAATCAGAACAATCTTATAGTGAAAAGATTCATGGTGCTTTTCTTGCCGCTACGTCATAGTTTTGCCATGACAACTTTAAAAATACATTAATAGTCATTTTGACAAATGTCAGTGTTATAATTCATTCGGATAATTCTCCAACCAAAGAGCATTCGTGCTCAACTTTTGTCTGGCAAGATTTTGATTTTTTTATTCGCAATGATTGCTAAAGGCAATTAAACTCGACCAATTTGGAATTGGAATTTGGAATTTGGAAAAGAATTCGTCGAATTGGTCTCGTTTAATTGCCAAGCAACCATTGCTCATACAAAATAAAAATCTTTCCGGCAAAAGTCGAGCACTCATGCTCTTACGTATGATAAATTAGCTGTATCGTCAGCATAAGCTGAATTGACTTTTTCATATTTTTCCAATGATACAGGGTCATTCTGAAATTTGTCCCCCTATTTTAACAGGTGATAGTTGACCATAGCCCAACCCCAAATATGCAAAAGCCACGGTAAAATATGAAAACAACACCGACAATAAACCTTGTTTTGTGATATTTCATGTTATTCCCGCCAAAGGAAGTTAATTTTCAACGTGAACCATATTGAAATGGAAATAGGACCGTACTTAGATCCGAATGACAATAAAAAATGACATTTTTCGAAAATTTAAAATGAAGATAGGACAGCCGTTTTTGCGGAATTGTGTCAGCTATCATTTCAGAATGACCCTATATATAATTCACAATAAAATAATTTTCCTTTGAAGATAAACAAATCAAATATGTGAGAACAAAATCAGCAATTTTCACTGAAATAGAATACTTTATATTTTCAAGCATTTTTTTAAAGATTTTTTCTCCGTGTGCCTATAAAAAATATTGATTTTTGCCTTAATGTTATTTTAACGAAAAAAAATCTAAAAATTGTTTTAAGAAAAGTTAAAAAGCTGAAGTGCAGAGCTTTGATATATTACACATCGCAAATAGATAACGACGGTCTGTAGTCGTAAACTTTTATGGCTGTTGTGAGTGATTAAGGTCCTTACCAAGAACATATAATTTCAAAGCTTTTCGGTTCCAGATGTAGATAATACGTTAAAGAACTATTGGAGTTTGGAGGAAGGGATATGGGCCACTTTAAGCTTCGATTTACGGCATCTTCGACATGTTCACCTGAATTCCATAAAAATTCCTCTGGACTGTAAGGTTGAAATTGCTAACCTAGATTTATATTAAAACTGAATTGAAACAGAAGATATTTATGTTAGTAATAATTACACTCAAAAATTTAATTATATCTTAGTGTACACTCTCGAATAAATTCAATAATCGCTTTCTGTCAAAAACCTTCAGATATACATATATTAATTTTGTTGACGACGTATCATTTTTTTTTGTAAGTGGCATTCCGTATTTTTTTATAACAAATTTCTCTTTACGATCTAATTGCTATCTATTTTTTTTATTTGAATTTCTATAAAAATAACCAACCTAGTTGTTTTTATCGATATTTAATGTTGAATATGAAATTTTTTAATTTATTGTAAAATTGAAAATTATAACAAAACAAAAAAATATCAATATGTTGAAGGACGACATTTTTATTATTTATTTTTTGTATCAGTTCATGTACTGATACAAAAAATAAGTTGTAATAAAAAAAAAAAAAACGAAAAACGCCAATGTTCAAAATGTCGTCCATCAACATATTGACAAAACCCAAACATGAACTAAAAATTTAACAAAAATCTCGAATGGTTTCTGCACTTAATCTTAAGCAGAATTCGGTTTTTTAGAACTTCTAAGTTATTTAAACCAGATCATGTGCTAGTTATTATTACTTTTTTAATTTGTTTTTTAAACTTTAGTTAAAAATGTGTAAAATTGGGTATACACTACCCAATTTTACAAATGACTAATTCCACTAAATAATTTTATAAAAATAAACATACTTTTCTTTGATGTATGTATTTAATTTAAATACATTTAAAGTACTGCGATGTAATGAATACTCCTTTTAAACATTTAATATTTTCCTCAAGAGAAATAAAAAAAACTACACAGGCGTACAATCGAGAAACTAGTTTGTGTAATCTGGTAACAGGGATGAAGGACTAAAATTTAACTTTCAAGTCGAAACCTCAATTCAAAGCATGCAGAAAGTTTAAATGTCATTCGATGTAATTGTTCATGCTTGAAATTACTTCGATAGTACAGTGCATGGAATTCCATGCATAAAATCAACAACAAAAGTGTAATTAAGAAGTTATAATGAAGTTGAAGGTAAACAAAATTCGTTCGTTATTCACGAGATTTTTGAATCAACGTGCTAAACAATTATATCAGCAAGGGAAAAATTACGAAACGGTTGTATTTAGGAAATATATTCTTCCATATTACGAAACTAAATGACGAAAAATTAATCAGAAAAGATAAGGTGGATTTTAATAACACATCGCAAAATAAATCGCCGCAACTGATGAAATAACACCTAATGACTGTCGTTGTAAGTAAGGACTAATCAAAAATCGTTGCTGATTGTTTATATTTTAATCGATTATTTTACAAGCAAAATCTATTGAAACTCGAAACATGTTGGAAATAAAAATCATTTCATTCTTTATTTTATTTTATGTGAGATAAGTGAGTGAGTAGTATGCAGATGGCACTAGAGAAAGCTCGTCTCT
>JAFFZR010027755.1:0-19509 GCA_018397195.1 Lethrus apterus | reverse complement strand
GACAAAGGAGGTTATTCTACTTTTCAAGTGACTTTCCTCTATTAGGTTTCAGGTCAAACCGTGGGGTTAATGACGGGATTTTTATTATCCTCCAGGTGCCGGAAAAAGCAGTGACTGGAGGAAATAACGTGTATATTTGTTTTGTTGACCTAGAGAAAGCCTTCGATCAAGTCAGGAGAGAAAATTTTAGAGAATAGAATGTAAAAACACAGTAAATTACATCAGAATTAGAGACGAAAAATCGGAATTTTTCGAAACCATAAGAGGCGTGAGACAAGGATGCATTTGAGCTCTTTACTGTTCTCACTGGTACTAGACGAAGCCATTAAGGAAGCAAAGAAAAAAGTCATAAAATACGAAGTGGACTGGAATATGGAAAGAGTAACAATCTCAGAAATCTGTTATGCAGATGATACGGTACTATTTTGTAAAGATGAAAAAATACTAAATGAAAATCTAGAAATATATAGAAGAGCTCTAGAGAAATACGGAATGAAAATAAATCAAACGAGGTCAGAAACTATGTTACTAGGAACAAACGAGCAACAACACAACATAACTTTGAATGGAATAAACTTAAAACAAATACAAAAATTTAAATACCTATGATAACGCAAGAAGGGAAGATCGACGAAGAAATTAGAGAAAGAGTAACAAAAGGAGGACGGACAGTATTAAAAATACATTTCTAGGAAAAAAGGAAATCCCAAAGGAAGTAAAAGTTGAAATACACCAAAAAGTAGTGATTCCAAATTAGGTAGAATAAGAAACAGAACACACGGAGAAAATTTAAAAATTAAATTAATTAATGACAACATAGAGGGAGGTGTATTACGATGGTTTGGACACGTAAAACGAATGGATAGTACAAGACTAACAAGAAGGGTATTCGAAGCACGAAGCACCAGAATGAAAACAAGAGGCGGACCGAGGAAAAAATGGCAAGAAGGAGTAAAACAAGCTTTAGAACGGAGAGGCAAGAAATGGGTAGACATAGGAAATATAGTATATGACCGAAAAGAATGGAGGAAAATTTTGAAGTCCTCAGCGAGAGACAACTCAACTCCACACACAGGGAGGGAGGGTAGATAGGCACTTACTGATTAAGAAGAAGAAGAAGAACTAAGGCTATTTTAAAGATTTCTTTATTTTTTTTGTATTTACTATTATACAATTCTATAGACCATAAATCTATGATTATTATATATAAGCAATGATATTTAATTTAAAGTTTTGTAGTTGTTGATCAATAAACTTATTATTATTATTATTTTTGCGGAAAAGTTGAGGATATTTGGATGGAACGTTGAAGAATAAATAAATAAATAAATAAATAAATAAATAAAAAATTTGGCAGAGATAATACGATTGCAAGAAATTGAAAGAAATGTATCGTTGAGAAAAGGGTATGGGGTAATTCTGTTGAGATGATAATAATAATAATAGTCATTATTATAACAAATTGTAATTATGTCAATTTTTTACAACTATATATATAGTAAATAATTTTTTTTTCCTATCCTAAATAAAATCAAGTAACGTGACCCCAAGATCTCGATTTGATCCAACACTACAATCGGATTCGATATTTGGGGTGACGCTCTTAATAAAAAGTAGCAGTTGCGCTCCAGAGATCGTTCAGTTTCACCCTTATGTTAACACACATATTCACTCGCTTGAATTATTATATTTCACGCAATTAAATTTCGTGTTAAATTAAATTATTTAGTTTCTTATTACAGGGTTTTATCGTCTCAAATTGATATAATGATGTTAAATCAGATTTCATCGATTTAATCGTTCCCCATTTATATTGATGTGATTATACGAAAAAAGTGTTGGCATTTACACTTGCTTTAATTTATAAAACTTATTGGGAAATTGTATACGTACTGAAAGAGGAGATAAATATTTAAGACAATTTTTTTTTGAGACCATATTTCAAACCGAATTAGACGACAACAAAGGAGACTTGGATAAATTTACACCGTACAATACATTACACACTACCCTCCTTGAATGGAACCGTTGAGGGATGACAACTAGAAATTTTAAAGTTGTAATCTGTTCAATGATACATAATTTTTATTAATTTGCACGTCTCATTAGTTTTATTTTTCTTCATTTGTTAAACCCACTAGATACTTTGAAACAATGCAAAGAAATAACAAAAAGGCCTGAAGGTTGAAATATGAGATTCTAATTTTTTTCTTTGTAATAATAATTTTTATATAAAATATTCTTTCCTTGAGCTATTTGATTGTCAGTCCCCCTATGTGAAAGTAAATTCGATTCTCGTAGAAAATCATTTTTCAGCTTATTTGCACTCATGCTCAATTAGCATAATTCACTCCCATATGAACGTTGAATAAAATTGCTTTTGGATGTTCAAATTGAAGAATTTGGTAACACATGTATGTGAAAATTTTTATAGGTATAATAAATTTCATAATGTGATTTTTTTTCTAAATCGGCGCCTATGACACATATTTTCGCAACAGTTGACCCCATTACTAAATGTTGCTGAGTGTAATTACTGTCATAAATTATACGTACTATGTTACGTAGTAAAATCTCGCTTAATTTAACGTATTATGTAAGTTTGTAATTAATACAAGTAGTAAAGATGTGTATCAAGCTTACTCGAAATAAATTTTTTATGGTGTATCTGTTTGGTTTTTTATGCCTTTCTGACTTGACGAAAACAATGTTTATAATTCGTGAGTGGTTTCCAACATCTATCATTTATTCCCAGGGGACTTTTTATATTCGAAACGTTCTCAAAGTATAAGAGCAGTTTCATCAAAAAAAATCCATTCATCATTAGAACGCGGTGCAATATTTATCCAAACTACGACTTGACAAATGGACTAGTTCCGAGCATGCATTGCGTGATAACGAAAAGCTCGTTAGCCCAAATTAACAGTATTTCGCGAAGGCACGATAATTAATGAACAATTTTGTTAGAGCCCTACGACAATTGGCTGATAACGCTTCTGTTATCATACAATTAATGAGAAAAGAGATTGAGTTTCCTTACTAAAGCTTGTCGGAGTCGGAGCTTGTGTCATTTTGACACAACTTTATTTATTGTTAAAGCAATTGTATTGAATTTCACCCTTTTCACGTCAGTCTTTTGCACTAATTGACTTTGTTCATTTAACATTTCAGCGTTTATTTAGAAAATAAATCATTTTTACCTGAACTATATAGTAGCGCTTATATTATTCAAAAATTATCTAAGAAATAATAAAATTATGTTAAACTATTCAGGATATTGAGATCAAACTTGTGAGGTGTAAAGCATACTAAATATAAATTTTAATTATAACATTGCCATCAAATAAGCCTCTTTATGTTTTGTTTCCTTAAACTCTTATATCAGCTAGGTAATGTAGAAACAAAGACCTGTTAAAAAGGAACTGAGTGACATAACAGGACAATTTAATAATAAAAATAAGGACAACTTAACAATAAAATGTATGCATTTTTGGATTATATTCCCTTTTACCTAATAGGATTACATATGTCCTAGCCATAAACAAATTTACTCCACTGTTTTTTGTCTCTTGTTAACTTCATTCCATGTTTTTCATTTATTTTCTACTAATGTGCTCTCCACGTTCCTTTTGGTTTTCCCCTTTTTCTCCTTATTGATATTTTCTCTCCAAATTCTTTTTACTTGTCTGTTTTTGTTCATTCTCTGTAGATGTCCCCACCAACTTAGTTGTCGTTGTTCTATGTATTCCAATACATGGCGTTTCAAGGTCTTCTCTTATTTGTTCATTTCTGATTTTGTCCTTTCTTGTTACCTCTCTGACTCGCCTTAAATAGTTCAGTTCTGTTGCTTGTATCTTACTTTCTACTTACATCCGTATGTTAAGATGGGTTTATAAACAGCTCTGGTAGACGTTCATTTTTGTTTTGGTTGATATTTCTTTTTTATTAATGAAGGTTTTGTTTATACTGCGATAGACTTTAACTGCATTTTCTATTCTTTTGTTTTTTTTCTCTTTCTTGCCTTCCTGATTTTTCTATTGTTACTCCTATTCAAAATATTCTATTCATAGAACAAGTTTATATTTAAATTTTCCAAAGATTTCCACTGATTTCCAATGATATCCAAAGAATTCCAGTGATCTCTTATAAATTTTAAATGTTTGTTTATCGATTGTTGAAAGGGATACTTACCATACACCAAAAATACTAATTAAAAAATTAGTCTTTTTGTTTAATTAGTGAAAAAGTATTTGAAGTATACATAGTGTTTACAAATAAAATACATGTTAGGTAAATCTTGTAATCACAATTAATCACTTTTCTTCAAAGTTTATTCAATTAAAAATCAATGAAATGCTTTGAACATTGATATTTCGATTGATACTATGCTAAAATCTTTTTCTCCTCGTTCTACTCAATCATCTATCAGAATTATTAACAAATATCTATGAATCGTCACTTTCTGCGTATTCAATTTCCACAGAACTGTCAGATTCTTCAGAAGCCACGTTTTATTCAAGGTTTTCGTTTGTCTTCTGCTTTTCTAGCAGTAGTTTTTCTTTCTTTTTCTTTGTTTCTTTTTCTTTCTACTTGCTTTGTGTTTCTTTTTATTTTCTTCCATCTCGCTCAATTAGATGAAATTGTTTCTCCTTCTCCCTTTTTTTATTTTTCGCATTTCAATTTTTCTTAATTTTAAAGTAAACCTGCAACCACTTTTCTGTTTTTCCTTGGTTTTTTCTGAGGAACTTCAATTTTCTCCCCTTTTAGGCGATTTATTTTTAACAAAAAAATCTTCTCAACCTATCAAAACTCACGTTTCCGTCATTTTCTTCTAGAAGCCAGCAGTATGACGACTTTTTTACTATGTATTATGAATTTGTCGTTACTCAAGTAAGGTTAAGTAATGTGAATTTGGAGAAAGATTCGTTACCGATTATGAATAATCTTTTAAGTCTAGGTCTAGATTGTCGTAAGGTTAGGTTATTGAGACGTTGAATGAAATGCTTGGAATTGAGGATGAAAGAAGCAGTGTTTTCTGCAAGAATTTATTTCAACAGTTACATATAATATAAATCTGTAATTAAAATTGTGACATTTAGTACAAATTTCGCGTTAGTTGCAATGGAGTGTGCATTTTTGTTGAATGATTTCTAGTGATTTCCAATGAATTACACTCATTTCTTAAGATTTCAACGATTTCCATTTGAATTCCTTGATTTGTATGAATTCCACTTGATTTCTATGAATTCCACTTGATTTCTATGAATTCCACTTGATTTCTATGAATTCCACTTGATTTCTATGAATTCGACTTGATATCTATGAATTCCACTTGATTTCTATTAATTCCACTTGATTTCTATAGATTTCCTTCTACGTATACACTAGATTTCCACAGCGGTTTACCCCTCGGTCTTTTCAATTATCTGTTTAATAGTGAATATATGATCTTGCACACTTGCCTTTCTAAAACCACTTTGGGATTCTGTCAAGCTTACTTTTATGATGTTTTTCAGATTCGTATTTATTTGTTCCGACAGCTTCATTCTATTACTTATTAATATTATTGCCCTATAGTTGTTGCAATCTTTTTGATCTCCTTTTTTGAATATAAGCAGTTTTATTCCTGTTACCCAGTCATTAGGTATATCTCCTTCCATCCATGATTTGATTTCTAGTAACACTTGCTTTCCTATTTTTCATCATTTCTGTCGTTATTCCAGGCGATTTCCCGTTTTTCAGTTTTCTTATAACTTCTTTTAGTTCTTCTATTGTTAGCAGTTGATCAGTAACTGAGGATTAGAAAGGGAAAGGGAGGAAGGATGCAAAATCACAATATCCATGAAATAATTATTCCATTAATTATGTATAATATAATTAATAAAATTTCCCATTTTCTTTACGAAATCGAAATAGTAAATTGAGTTACGTTACTAAGAGAATGGATAACGCACACTGTAATAAATTTAATTTTAAAATTAACACAGGTAATTGATTATTGCACGAGACAAATTTAGCAAGATTCAAATAATAGTTTTGAAATAAAGCCATTTTTTTAACAATACTTTACACATTTAAAATCGCCAACCTTGTATGTTTGCACCAACTAGCGATTAGTACGGCGCAAATACTGATTTGTAACATTACAGTCAAATAGATCTAAAACTTGAAAGCCTGAAACATACTTTGTATATTGTTTTTAGATATAGTCCGAGAGACTTATGTATACCGTTTTCGATTTTTATTGATTTTGAATTAATTATGGCAGTTCTATGATAATAATTTTTATAATTATTTTTTACTTTATACTCGTAATAATTTATAATATTATTTGTATATTTTTTGTACTATAATGAGTTTTATTTTTAAATACATTTTTCGTGAAGTTGTATAAAAGTGGATACGTTGCAAAGTAATATAGAAAAGATCTTGAGCTTATAGACCACTTTAGTCGAGATGCCCGTCGCCGTCTTTACAAGATCTTAGACGGGCTTTGTTTAGAAACGCCAATTATGTGTTTCGTTCCCTTCCGATCATTAAGAGACACTCGAAACGTTGAGACTTCATAAGTTTTCACTCGCGGCATTCTTTTCTTATTTCTAACGCAATTCGAGGGATGATACTTTTACAACCGAACCATCTAGTTACAGTCTTTGATTCAAAGAAATTGGTCACAAATTACACGACTATTTCCTACAAATGCATTTGCTTTGTCTAAAGCTTTTAAATTTTCCTTTTATGAATATAAGCCAAAAAATGTAAAACTGTATGTAACATTGGTGAAATTTATAACATTTGATTTAAATTACACCTGTGAATCTGCTTTGTAACTTTAGTTATAATGGGTTGTTAGCAAAGATAATGTCTCTTGCTAAGATAAAGACATTAAGCTTCTTGGATAACGATAAATTAAGAAAGACATACGAGCGTAACAAAAACAGGAGTAATTCGTCCTTATGGTGATCCTAAGTGAACAAAGGGAAACGATACAAAAGGATTATCCCGATAAATGGAATAAGGCTGTGAGCAACTCAGCACTACTTATACTTACCGAGGTCTAATTGCCCCTATCATCAAGTTTAAGTGACACGTTATTCGGAATTTATTCGGCAGAAAGTGATTGTCGGGCCACTTAAATATATTGACATCGAATAGTGGCACTTTGTGGTTTCTTGACCTTAATATTATGCAGGGCAGATAATGCGCGCACATAAACTTATCTCATTTATAAAGTTGGTGAGATGAATTTCATGCACAGCACTTAAAAGCTTTCGTTATTGTTCCGATATTAACATATTTTTATTAAAAAAAATATCGTTTTATAATTACTCAGTTATTTCTTTGTTCTGGTTAATACCTTTATAGAATGACCTTTACATTTTATGTTTCTCTCATCCAATCTTTTTGAATATTAATGATTTGTGCCGGATTTTTTTTTTTTTGAAAAATAAATCGGAAAATATAAGAAAATTTGAATTTCAAACACCTTTATGGGAATTCTGGAAAAGTGCATATATTTCTTTCCAAATTAGATTCTTTCTGGTGTCATAATCATTATATTTTTATTTAAATATCTGTTCAATTTTATTTCTCTTTTTATCTCCTCGTTGTTTTTATTTCCTGCCATTTTCAAGTTCTTTCATCTGATAGCTTCACCCTATTTCTTCACCTAATTCTTTCACCTTATTTCATTATCTTAATTCGTCACCCTATTTCTTCATCCCATTTATTCATTATGTTTCTTCATTATATTTCTTCATTATATTTCTTCATTATATTTCTTCATTATATTTCTTCATTATATTTCTTCATTATATTCTTCACCCTTTTTCTTCACTCTTGCCATCTTTGTATTCTTCAGTTTACTTATTATTTATATTTTAGCTTCATATGAAAAAATGCTCCCCACACACTCTTCATATACAATTTTTATTTTCTTATAAAACTATTTTCTTCATATAATACGCTGACAAAGTTAATTTACGAATTTATTCTTAGTTTTGTGCTCGACAAGATTTTATGAGGAATAATTTTGTACAAAACGTATATGTTTAGTCTTAGAGACGATTAAAAATAGAATTAATTATTAAAATTTATATTTTATATATCAGACAAAAGAAATTTAATTTAGAAATAATTTTCTCTATTATTATGATTGTGGTAAAAGTTAATTTGAAACAGAAAATAGATTAAAGATACAGTTCTAATTTGTATATAATGAAATGAAATTTACCGTCATTTTCCTAGAATAATAAAAAAGGAACAATTTTATTATACGTTTTCGTCACGCATCCGATTACATTTTCCTTATTTTCATGATAAAATTGCATTTTACGGCAATCACGTGCTATTGTCTCACAGATTTGTTATCGATCATTATTTTATAGAAGTAAAAAAATGCATGCGGCAATATGACGTTTATTGTACTATTCGAAATTTTTAGTTTAACACCTTTATTGCCTAATAGTTTTAATATTTAGAAGAATTATTACTGTAATTTGGGTGATAAATAAAATAACACTGTCTGATAAATGGATTTTTGTAGTTTGGGAATATTGTCATATGTGATATTTGTAATTTGACGTTACATTTTTGATTCTATTGACACAACGTGATTATATATTATTTTGTTACGGCGTATTGATTTCTTTTTGAAAGTACCTTATTGAGTTTATAATAACCTACCCCAACGTTAGGTCTTAACTACAACCCGCAATTTTCTATATTGAATTTAATATTTTATGATATTTTGTATGAAAATTATTCGTTCTGTGCGTGGATATTAAATTATAAACTATAATTACATGAACGTTCGTAACTCTGTTTTCTAATTATCTGTTTAATGAATACTAGAAAGCAAGAGAATTTATTTCCGGTTTCTCTTAATTGTTTAATTTTTTTCTTTATTGGAAAGCCTGAATTTATTGCGGCACATATAAGTACCATCTGTGAGGTAAATTGGTGCTCAACAGTGTTCTATTTGGTTGAACGTTCTAACCGTATTGTATCCAGGAATTTAAGGAATCTGTCATCAAAATTTACTGCTCTCCTGTTAGTGACACGACATTCTTTAACCCCAGACTTGCTCATTTCTACATATGTATTATTCTCAGGGTCGTATTTCAATTATAAATGAACTTTGCAGATTTAGTATAAATAATTCAACGACTGATTAATTCCATTTCGAGAATATACGCAATTTACTTTACTTACGGATGTATAATTGGAGATTAAATTAAATTAAACACGCGATTTTAAAGTACATTGCAAACTGAGTTCCTGAAGTCCGTCTTCAGATAAAAAAAAAAAAACTTATGAAGGCATTTAGGATCAAAGAAACAATATTATTTAATGTTAATACTAGGAGGAGAGTATATTTTCAGCAAAATTTATTGCTGCACTGGTTGCTGGTGGGAATAAAAAATAAATATTGAATATTAAGAGAAAAATATTTTAACAATATTTTAAATTTTGTTGTGTTTTGTGATAATTTTTTGCTTGGCTTGATTATGCCATTAAAAATATGGATAAAGCGAATTTGATGAATTTGTTGAATACAATTCTCTTATCTCATCCTTTTCGCACAAAAATTTATTCTGTCTCATCATATGGAGTATGTATACATTTTATACGAATTTAGTGCACTAGAACGTGCGGATATCATAAATTCTAATGATCATGAAATTCTTGATAGAAAATGTTCATAGAAGTTTAAAAATTATTCTTATTATAAAATATGACAAAATACGATAAATAAATTACCTGATGGTTTCCAGAAGTCGTGCGCGCTTTCATTTAATTCTCACTTGTTTTTAACTTGAAATCACCCATCTTATCTTATATCTTAATTCACCTAGTAAATGTAGTAAATTAAAATTTTATCAAGGAGCTTTTATGTATATTTTATGGATAATGAATGTGTTGATATGAGCAAAACCAATTACACAATATAAGTTATATTTTTCTTATTACGACGTTATCTGATCACTAATTTATGAAAATTAATGATATAGTCAAATTAAGTCGTTTTAACATGACTTGTAGATTTCATATATCGTACTGACAAATGACTGCTATTTTTTATGTGCCGTGAGTTAAGCGATAAGGAAATAAAACGAGAAAGTAAAATTGGAGTCGAACGAAAAATACACACATACGAAACAAATGTGAAGTTAACGGGACATTTTGGGTGGGCAGCAATAAATAAAATTAGGGGTGGACTAAGAAAATCGACGGGCGGGTGTAGTATTAGGGTGTCTTACAAATCACTGGTTATCTTTTGTACGGTAGCGCGGATTCCTTAGTGTACGCCAGCCGTTTTCAAAGTTGCTTTTCTTTAGACCGAATGCATACACACTTATCTTAATGTCAAACCACCCTAAATATAAATAAAGACAAGTTTTTGTTGTCTACTTCAACTATTCTAATTAGTAGGAACAAGGAACTTTTGTTACGTAATTTATGTACTGTCTGTAAGTTTAATTTGACATATTTTTCTTTGTGAAATTTAATATTTTCAAATAAAAACCCAATTAATGTTTGTAAATAAAAAAAAAACATCGCATTTGTAAGGTTTCCATAAAATTGCATCGTATTGATTACATGTTGAATCTCGTCCCTTTGTTTGAAAAACCATCATGTGTGCCCACTACATGATATATGCTTCCATATTTTCATCATTGGTTACTTTATCTGCTCGAAAACATCTCCAACTCGCGTATGATTAAAATCATTCATTTTTATTTGACCGTTCATTTTATTTACGAGTTAAAAAGCTAAATCGTCTGATATATTTCAAACAAAATAAAAATAAATTTAAGCTATGAGAAAATATGTCAAAATATTGAAAAGGTGTTAATAGGTGAATTAGTAGCTATTTTGAATTTAAATAAAGGGCGTATTTCAAAAGAACATAATGAAAAACTATGTTATTTTAATATATTATATTAACTGGGTTATGGCTACGTGGGATTATTTTTTTTTAATTCTTAGGAGAATAATTGTCATTAAAAATTTGTTTATTTTTAGTTTTTTAATATCTAAAGGCGCTGTTAAATTTGAATGCTATAAAATTACCCATAAAATTCTTGTCAAATTTATAGATATCTAGATACAATATATGAAAGTTACATATACCGAGATATAAATTGAGCGATCTATATGTATTCAAATTCTGCGATATTGGCGACACCCCATTAGCTACTCTAGATACGTTTAGAGCTTCATGTGTTTTGTCTTTTATATTTATTTATTTATTTCTAAATAAATAAATCTGTAAGTCATTGAAATGTCATTGAAATGTCATTGTCACAAACTCCAACATCTTGTAAAAATTGTAATTTTTTCGAAAAAAAGGCGTATCAAAATGTGCGCTCTGCTATAGAACCTTCAAAAATGGCACAGGGTTAAAAATTCATATGAAGAAACTCCATTTGAATATATTGAAACCACCTATAGTAAATATCAACGTCGGATCTTTTGGTGTTTCATCCTCTCTGGGGAGCTATCTTAGACCGCATTATAAATATTTTAAAGACAGCATCGATGATGAGCCACAAAACGACACTAAAAGCTAATTTACAAACATCTGAAAAATGTCATCAAACGATGTCATGTCAAGAAGATGAGTTCAGCTACAATTTGGAACCACTAACTAATTCAGAATCTTGAAAGGTGAAGCGCAGTCGGGGGTTTTCATATCAACACGACCACAGCTACAGTGTGAAACATCGATCAAGATCACAATCATCAATTGAAAAACGTCACCTAAATAATAGCCCCACTTCATGGCTTCCCCATAATCACGTTAATAATGATGGCTATGACAGTTTCATCAACAAACTAAACACTGGATCAGAATAATCTACAGAAAAACATCATCAAAAGATCCCATGCCCATTCTCACCTTCACGGCTTTTTAAAGATCAAAATCGACTTAATCGCCACCTTGAAAAATTTCGTCATAATCAATCAGACAGATCTGCACAAACAACTTCTCTACAGGATAATTTAGTTTTTTCACATAAAGGTATTCATACTTTGAGGAAAATTCCAAAAGGTGCACGCTTCTCTTCCGCAGATAAATTAACAATTAACAACAAGATTTGTTGCTTTTTGCATATAAGTCGTTTAACGTTATGGGCCCAGAAATCAAAAATTTGACATCCAAAATTAAAAGCAATTTAGTCTCTTTCAACTTACCGACATTATCTTACAATCAGACAAAAATCAAACAATTTTGGTAGAAAAATCGAAGCAAAAGTCAATGATTTCTATATAAAAGAAGCGGTCAAAATCTTAAGCTCCGATGACTGAATGGCACCTTATGACGACGAAACTTTTCAGCCTTTACGAAACAAGCACAGATTTCCTATTATTATTATAAACTCTTTTGCCCATCGTTCTTCTCCAAGAATAGATGGTATGAGACCTCAGTTTTTAAAAGACATGACTTCCTTTTCTGCAGGTGATGCAGGTAAGCGCTTATTGACAGCAATAACTCGTCTTTGTAATTTTATTCTTGCGGGAAAAAACAACAATGATGTGCGTCTCATTTTCTATGGTGCTTCTCCCTGCGCCCTTTTCCAAAAATGCCGGTGGAATCAGACCTATTGCAATAGGATGTGTTTTCCCGAGGCTTACAGCAAAAGCAGCTTGTTTCAGTTATAGTAATGAATTCCAAAATTAGTTTTCTCCTCATCAACTTGGCGTAGGGACCAAAAAAGTTTGTGAGAGTGCCATCCACGCAATTCGAACATATGTTAACCTTCCCGAAAACAAACATAAAATCTTACTGAAAATTGACTTTGCTAACGCATTCAATTCTATAGAAAGAGATAGCATGTTATCCGAAATTAAAAACAACTTCCCTCTTTTATATCTCTTGTTAAATCAATGCTATAGTCGTTTTTTGGAGAAAAAACTATTTTATCTGAAGTTGGGGTTCAGCAAGGCGACCCATACGGTCCAATGGCCTTTAGCAAAACAATCCAACCAATTGTCAACAAATTACAATCGGAATTAAACGTCTGGTATCTGGACGATGCAACCTTAGCAGACCAACCAGAAATTGTCTCAAAAGATTTTCAACAACTTTTTGACTCAGCAGTCGAAATTGGTCTCGTCATAAATACTTCCAAATGTGAACTTTTCTTCTTTTCCCAAAATTTAAACAAAGCTATTAAAAACGAATTTGAAATGATTATAACGGCATTATAACAGCTGATAACTTTGAATTATTAGGAACTCCTATTTTTGAACAAGCTTACAGCCATTCTTTTAAAACAAAACAAAATAAACTAGAACTCCTTATTTCTCGACTAGACCAAGTCAGTCCTCACATTGCTTATTTTTTATTGAAAATTGTCTTTTCAAAACTTACATACTTCCTCAGAACAAGCACCATTTGGAAACTTCTTTAGTATCCGCAATAGATACTCGTCTCAGATCCAGTCTGGAATTGCTTATTAACATTAATTTGAACGAAATTCAGTGTCTATAAGCATTACTTCCAGTTATGAAAGGAGGTTCGAAAAATTTCAGATGTGTGTCTCCCTATTTTTCTCAGCTCAGCCTATGGTTCTCTGCATATTGTATAATTAAAAATATTGTATAAGGACAACAATAATCAGATCCACCACCTGGAAGAAGGGGTCCATGGTGCGACGAATCAAAATCCTTTATCGATACAATATGGTCTAAATTATCACTAGAAACGGGAGACATTAGAGCGAAAACATATTTCAAACAGAGAATCTCCCTAGCAATACGAAGAGGAAATGGTGCGAGCATTCTTGGTACACTGCTAGATCGTTCTTGCCTGGAAGAAACTTTTTCTTTATAGTTTTGCGTTATGTTCATTATTTATGTTTGTTTATTTGTTCATGTTTTTTCAAGTAATAAATATAAATATATTTCTAAATTTCTAATTTTCGTAATGATTAAACATTTAGAATAAATTGATTTTATAAAAAGTAAGTAGTCTTGACGAATTTCAGAGTATGAACGTTTATTTTTCTAAAGAACACATTATTCATAAAGACAAGCGTTTAATACTGTTATAATTCAACAAATACTTAGTTAACGGATCATTTTTTACATGTATCGCTTTCTAAACGTTAACTTGAATAGATTTAGATTTTTATTATATGAACCATTTGACAAAACAAGTCGTAATGATGTCGGAATTAATTTAAAGTTGACATTCCTAATCAAGTTAAGTCGTGAACTTAAAAATAACTACGCGAGCAACGTCACATAATATATATTCCGTGAAGATACACATAGTACGTAATGCTGGATGCTCGTAAATAAAACTCGTACAATTGCAGATCCGTAGCAAATTTATATGATGTTACGGTGCATTTTTTGAAATCTAAATTGAGAGAGTAATCGTATATTCCGTTTGGAAGCAATAAATCGAACTATAAAAGGATTTATATCAGAAATAATAAAACGACATTATAACCGCAATACACTTTGGATGAAAAAATATAAGAAAGTATAGTATGGGGTAATAAAAAGTAACTTTTTATCAGTCTATTTTATTAATGAAACGAATAAAAGAAAGCGTATTGTTCGTTTTTTTTTTATTCATTCGGGGCATAATATTTTATGTTGCAGCTTTATAATATAAGTGCATAAAATTTTACGCCGATTTCTTACATGCATATAAATCGAGTTAGATTTTAGAGCGTGTGTAGACAAAGAAGAGGGTAATACCCATAATGCCTTATCGTAAAGGAAGCCAAGTTGTAATTCTTTATCTCTGTAATATGGTGCCATAAAATTATTAATATCCTGGATGCCTTAATTGACTTGAAGGCTGATAGGTGAACATTATTGTCTTTCTGCTGTATAAAAGCTTTGGGACGGTAATTTCTTTTATTTAAAAATTAGAATCATAAATCTTAAACACAAATTAGAAAGGTTAATCATATAAATAAATAATTTATTTGCTGAATCAAAAAGGATATCATTTAAGTAAATGTCCGTTAAAGCTGTAAGATAAAACGATAGGGGTGAGAACAGAATCAAATTGAAATAATACGTGTCGTATCTGTAGATCAGTAGACAAGCCGGCTAAATTTAAGAGGGCCTGGGCACATATTTAAGGCTTTAGCATGAAAGCCGGGCTTTGTAATGTGTTAGGATGATATAGGAACCGTTTACATACTAGTGTGTGATAAATATATGTCAACATGTTGTTCATTTTGAAGATTATTTTACACTTCATCCTCTACAACGAAACGCACATAAAAAAGCAAACATTTTTGTTTATAATTGATGCAACAAGTTGTTAACGCAGAAATAAAACCAATAATTACATTTTGTATTTTTTGCATTTAATTAAAAATAAATTGTATTACAAAATTAATTTTGTTAAAAGGTAAATGGTCTAATAACGAATTAATAGAGTAATTAATTTATAAGTGACATTTAAGGTTATTACAATAGCTACTAGTCCAATAAACTACTTCAAGAACACTAACGTCCTCTGACAAATTAATTGAATACTTCCCACGAAATTAATTGGTTTACGCTGCTTTTTCAACTTTGATTAGATCGCATGGCTTTCGATCAATATTAAGCAGTAGACACGAAAATGAAAACGAAGTAATAAAATGACCACACATATTAAAATTCACTGCTGTTGCTTTCATAAAGACAGTGTGTCGTATCGTAAAAAAGTATAAGTCATATTCAGGGATCCATTTCCGCACATATCACAGCGGTTAACACCGACATCATCCAGAAACAAATTAAATGTTTCAATTCAAGCGTGCTTTTATTTATGTGTCGTTTCGTCGCCCATTTCCAATAAATGTTTTATGTCTTATACTGTTGTAATATCTTTTAACTTCTCTAGGCACAATAGTAAAGCAGATATCAAATAAGGGCTTGGTATGCTTGGTGAATACTAATTCAAAATACTCTTACAATTAAATTTGGTAGTAAGTTTTGATACCAACTCCTTTTGTTTGGGAACTGTAATTCAATTTTTTTTACATATCAAATTTGAGAGTAAGTTTTGATAAGTGCTTTTGTTTGGGAACTGTGTTAAGCGGTCATGACCGTGTGTGTAGGAAAAATCAATAGCACATTGACTTGTATAGAATACGGCA
The DNA here is from genome assembly GCA_018397195.1 of Lethrus apterus. NCBI lineage: Eukaryota > Metazoa > Arthropoda > Insecta > Coleoptera > Geotrupidae > Lethrus > Lethrus apterus. The sequence goes on along the minus strand of JAFFZR010027755.1, from coordinate 3,385 downwards.
ATTTTAAAACATTTCATTGAATATTCTTTAATTTAATTGATTATTTTATAATTTTGAAGCCTTTAGGATCAACATTTATAATTAATGTATTCATATTTTATTGTTATTATTTTCTCTGAATTTTGTATTATTTTCTCAAATAATTCTAGTACTGATGCTGATTTTTTCACAACGGGAATTGGGAAATTGAACACAACCAAATTATTTTCATTAAACAAATTTTCCAATAAATGCAATGAGAAAAATTTAGAGATCAACAAACTTTATTGTAAAAATTGTGAAAACTACGTTTGACTTACTATTTTATTAAAAAAAAAAAAAAACTGAAACCATAATTGCTAGTCTCTTGTCATTTATTTCAAAACTGGTTACATAACTTGGTTAAAAATGAAGCAAAAATCAATTTGTGTGCATACGGAAGGGTTATTTTTTTAATAACCTTTCAAATTGCTCGACCAAATTGATATTCAACTGTAACATCGGCGTACATCGGCGTCTATACTAATCTGCATCGCGAATGTCCTCGATCTGTTTTGCGTGACAGTTGCTCAGTTCACCCTCATCCAATATACATATAGATTCATAGCGATGTTACGTCTTCAACCGCATTTCCATACAAGAGTAACCCCTTGTCAATCATCCGTTCATGCTGACGGCACTGCTTTTAAATATGTTTGTTCGAAATTGTTTTTATTTCGAATTTAAAGTGGATGTTTTGTATGACATGATGGATGCATGTTTGCAAACCTCGTTTTCTTGTTATTTCGGTTTTTGATTTGAATTTCGGAACAATTCTTCGATCCTCCAGGGGATATACGATGTATTGACTTATCCATTATCTTCTTATTATATTCTTATCTTTTAAAGAAAATTGCTTGAATATAAAATTTAACTACTTTAATGACTTATAAATTTATAAATTTGCCAACTTATAATGACAAATTAATTAAATACATAGTAATAATTCTAAGGATTATTTTATGATTAAACTGGATTATTTATTACACAAATTTCTATTAAATGAAGCAGGATAATGTTAATATGCCTTGAGTTAATTTACGATATGACTTCATCAAATAATTTTTAGTCCAGTTTAAATCCTACGTCAGCACCGATCATAATTTACCCTGTCCGAAATTAATCCTTGTAGAGAGCAGTTTTAATTACATGTATTCCCCATGGAGGTCTGAAACTCAACCGAACGCTCTCTATAATAAGGATCCTGTAAATTAACGAAATGCTAGTCCTATAATTCGTATACCTTACGGTTTATTGTTTATTATATTAACGGATTTTACTCGAATTTACATCGAATACATTTATAACCGACGTATCGTATTAGCCTTAGCTTACTTCTTGAGGATTATATTTTAAAATATATTATCCTTCGGTTTAATTAAAATATGGTTAGTATCATTCTTGTTTGCAAACGCTTAGTAAAATATTTTTTTTTTCTTTAGCTTTCAGATGATTAATTCAAAATTAATAATTATTTAACTGTCTGAAACAAAAAGATAAGTAATAATAAAAGTACTAAACCAGAAGTTGTATAAAAACTTATGAAAATATTTCCTAATAATATTTTATTTTAAAACTTAATTAATTTCATCATCAAGGTAGCATTTTATGGAAACAATAAATGTTATTTATAAATAAAAAAAGACAGTTAATGCAAAAGCAATTATAATAATGAATTGGGTAGTGATTGCATGAAAGTCTAAATGTAAAATTGCATTAATACATTTGGGAATTCAACCGTCAATTTCAGTATTCGTCGAACATTAATCTTGCTAAAAGTGACAGATCATAAAGCGAGTCATGAGAATTTACAAACATAACCTAATCTGTATAATGCAACAATACAATTTCGAAAAGCATTAAACGCGAGTATAAACTATAAAATATGAAAACGGGTGCACTCGTTAAAATTATAACAGGCCTCTTTTTACTCAGCCCGCATTCGCAATATGTAAATGACCGAAAATTGTTACAATCGTAAAAAAGTTATTAATTTAATACTAAAAGGTACGTGGATAAAGTATTAAATGTTTAATGTCGGTTACAATAAATAATATTATGGAGGCTGTTTATATCACCAGGGATGATGGAAGATTTACTACTTTGCACCCCATACAAAATGCTGATGATAAAATAAAAGAAATAGTAAATTTTAACATCCGATACATTATTCTATGTCATCTTATTAAAGTATATATTGTGCCACATATAAAAACAATAAAAAATATTTTGATCAATAAAAAATTATTTAAATGAATTTCATCATTTTGATTTTATTTATATGGTCGGCTTGCATTCTTTAGTATTAATTTAAAATTCAATAGAGATTGCTTTAATTTAGATTATTATAGATAGCGAGGGTAATGGATCCAGTAAAAGAATTAAATAACGTCGCTAGCGATAAAATATAAAATATGCAGGGTTAAAATACAGTGAGTAACGTAATCTGAAAGTTGAACAATTGTTTTGTTGGTCGCGAATTTTAGGAGTGACATAAGGGGCGCTTGAAAATGACGCCCATAAAAATGGAGATCTATTTTAATAAAATAGGAATCAGTCACATAAATGCCATGCACTTTATTATCTTTCAAAATAAAGAAAAGCCTTCCATAAACGTGACTGCAAAATAAATAAAAAAGAGTCCTTGGAGTCTCTAGGTATTTATACGAATGAATGACGGCTCCTTTTTATGTATGGATATAATTTGAGTGTCAATGAAAATGGATGGAACATAAATATTTTTATGGGAATTTAGATATTCTTTCATATATCTAATTGCAAAGCATTTTCTCGATTTTATGTTTTCAAATAAACAACGGCACATAAAGAACTTTAAACTCTTATATTGAACATTTCTCCAAACACATAAAACGTTTCGATAGATTAATAATTTTAAGTGTAATTTCCACATTTATAGTTTATATACAGGATCTTCCAAAAAAGAGGGAACACTCAATAACTTTATTATTTTGAGTTTTACAAAAAAATGATGACATAGTTTTTTGTTTAAGAACATGTACGCTGCTTTGTGGCACTTTCAATTGGTTTTTCCTATTTCCGGTTAAACCGGAAACGGACACAACTTTGGTTTTTTAAATGACACTCTGTAAATTTTTTGACATTTTTTCATTAGTTACAGTTTTTGCTTTCTGTACGTACCAAATTTTATGGGCATTTTATAAGAAAATTTTGTTGTAAATCCTAAAAAAATATTTCGAAGTGTTCAAGACAGCTATTGAAAAAAAATATAAAATATCTATTGCCATGAAAACAAATGTCTTTAAGTATTTGACATCTGTCACTTCTGTCAGAGTTCGTTTACAAAAATTAACAATAGATCCACTTTTTCACTATTATTCGTTTTTAT
>JAFFZR010027754.1:0-19521 GCA_018397195.1 Lethrus apterus | reverse complement strand
CCATTTAAAATAACAAAGTTGTATAACGTATAGGCAAAACTAAACAGCCTGTATATTTCAGAATAATTTTATGGTGTAGAGTACTTGACTCCAAACAACTTTTACTTGAAACATTTTTTAATAAAGTGAATAGGTAAGACGTAATAGACCGACCCCAGATAGTTGGCACACCCGGTATATACAGGGTTAGTCAAAAGTATGGAATGGGCGGTTTATTTCCGTAAATACGAACTTTATAACAAAATGTTTTTCATAGAAGTTTTTTACTAGTTATTCTCCATTTCTTAGCTTTCTCGTTGTTTTAACGCATTTCCATGGAAATTTTTTTTGTTTGTTTTTTTTAGTGGCAACTTCTTTTTGCTGATTTTTATTCCTCTTTTTTTTCTTGAAATGACTTGATATTTTTTTCATATGCTTTAATAACAAAATTTTAGAGAAAACACTAAAAATACTTTATTCACTCAAATAATATTTAACTCAAATTAAATGTTCAAACTGAAGACCTCCTGCAGGTTGAATATAACCGAATCTATCACAAAAATTACGCAACGAATTTTGCAGCCAGTTAGTTGGTATTTCTTCAATTTCATGCCTGATTCTTGCTTCGAAGTCTTGGAAGTTTTCTGGTTTCTCTTTGTAAATTTTATTTTTTGAATGACCCCAGAGGAAAAAATCTAGGGGACTCGAATCAGGCGACCTAGCAGGCCATTCAATAAATGCCCGACGTCCTATCCAACGACCTGGAAAGATGTTATTCAGAAACAAGCGAACATCAACTCCATAATGTGGTGGAGAGCCGTCTTGTTGAAACCAAACATTGCGGTTTGGCATTCCTTGTCGATCTTCATCCGGAAATAAATGTGCAATGTCAGGTACAATGTGATCACGCAATAGGATAGGACGTCGGGGATTTATTGAATGGCCTGCTAGGTCGCCTGATTTGAGTTCCCTAGATCTTTTTCTCTGAGATCATTGAAAACATAAAACTTACAAAGAAAAATCAGAAAATTTGCAAGACGTGGAAGCAAGAATCAGGCATGAAATTGAAGAAATACCAACTAACTGGCTGCAAAATTCGTTGCGTAATTTTTGTGATACATTAGGTTATTGTCAAGCTGCAGGGGGTCTTCAGTTTTGAACTTTTAATTTGAGTTAAATATTAATTGAGTGAATAAAGTATTTGGAGCATTTTCTCTAAAATGTTGTTAATAAAGCATATGAAATAAATAACAAGTCATTTCAAGAAAAAAAGAGGAATAAAAATCAGCAAAAAAAAATCAATTGGTTGCCTTTAAAAAAACAACAAAAATGTTTCCATGGAAATGCGTTGACATACAAAAACAACGAGTAGGCTACGAAATGGAGAATAATTAGTAAAAAAAATTCTATTACAGACATTTTGTTATAAAATTCATATTTACGGAAATAAACCGCCCATTCCATACTTTTGACTAATCCTGTATATTAATAACAAACCTCTTCATCCATTATATTTACAGTTTATTAAAAGAATCTAAAGTACCAACAGTCGAACCAAAAGAAAATACTGAAGGAAAAATAATGACATCACCAGTTGATAACATAACAGTTGAGGAAAGACAGTTACTTGGAAGATATGGCGTTTGGTTACTTGTTGGAAGATGTACGCCAATTGAAAACACCCCTGTAGAAATTCTAGGTAGATTATTAGGGATGTTATTTCATTGGTTTCATATGACAGCTTATTCTTCTGATGGTATTAATATAAGAATTTATAAAACATATGTAAATAAACACATTTAAGGTCAAGAGGAAAGTACGTTAGAAAAATTAAAAACAGAACATGTTTGTGAATGGTTAAGAAGTATAAGCAAAACACATTACACACTTTTTATATCTTGCCTTTTACCCCATCCACCTGAATATGCAAGAGTTGGAGGTCACTGGTAACTTTACTTGCATATCAAATATGTGTTATTAATTATATCGTTTCAAAGGGATACTTTAGCATCGCGAACATCCCATTTAAAAGAAGGTTTAAATAGACTTTTTTGTCTGGTCCCTTATGAGGTTATAACACAAGAAATATGGGATTACGTTATGCCCCATTGGCTGGAAGCTGTCGTCAACGACGTTCCAGAAAAAGAATTGCAAGAATTAAAAATTGTCTTGAGTAAAATTCTTGATACGGAAATGAGTCCTTTGGGGTTTGATGCAAATAAAATGTATAATTTTGTTGCAGAGCGATTTGAAAAAACCACAGCGAAAACTCAACAACAAGCTTTGCATTGGTTACAGGTAAATAAATTTTATGTTTTATAAATTTAATAAACGTGGAATTCATAGACGCTTACGATGCTGGAAATTGTGATACCGTTACATCTTTTATTTTCAATATTTGGGGACGGTGTAAAGTATATGAAAATAGGATTACATGACTGTGAAAAACTAGTAAAAGCTCAAATACTTGAAACAAAGCTGGAGGAACACAGATCTTCCATTTGTAAGTATTTTTTGTTGCATGGATTAAAATTAATTTATTGTTGATATTAATAAACGTATTTTATAGCACATGTAATAGAAGACTGCGATTCTGGAAATACATCAATATCAGATGATGAAATTCGTTTATCCCAACAAACAGAATTTGAAACAGATGCAGAGCATAATTTATTTTGTTGTATTCTAATGTTGGATATTTTATTGAAACAAATGGAATTACAAGATATCGATAAGCACACTGGTTTAAATTCTTCTTTAAGTAAAAATGTTTGTTCGTTGTTAAAATGTATGCTAACAGCAGCTTGGATTGCCAATCATACTTGCATTACAAAATCTGAGTGTGGTTACTGTGAATCAAGTATAATGTGGCATCAGTTATCTCTTCATTTAATAAAATACTTAAGCCCAATTTGTCCTGCTCATCCACCAGATGTAAGTAACGATTATTTAAATTTTAAAATATAATTTTGTGATATCTTTAGCCGCCTGTAGAAGAAAATCAAGAAAATGGTCACAACCGGAAAAGTCCACCAGAATCTGACAAAAAGGAATGTAAATCGGACGTAGTTTTGAATATGCCGATACCGGAAGTACACTCAGTAGGAGGAGTTCTTGTACACATGCCACACGTGTGTTCTGTACGCAAAGTAGATGCCCCTATACTTCAAATAGAGCGCTAGTGAACATAATTTACACATTAAGCAACATAACATTTTTTTATAAATGTAAATTAACAAACAAATTTCAAATTCAAAATAAAATAGTTAATATAAAAATACACGATATACAAATATAAATTTTTTTAATAAATTAATTTATAAAATAAACTTAAATAAATATGTTTTATACTATCACTAACCCTCATCTGAATTATGGGGATATAGAGTTCCAAAATAAAGAAAATTATGTATTAAAATTTGTTTTTTCAGATAATGACTGCTACTGTTGAAACTGTATCGGAGCAATTGGATTTGGCTGCTATTATACCAGCTGAAAAAGTTGTTTCTGCAGTTGCTAGAGCATTAACACTTTCGGAAACTGATAACCGTAAGTCTTATACAAATGGTCCAATAGTGCGATGTTAAGATATTTCCTCTGCTCGACAAGTAACAATCATAAAATTAAAAATTTGTTTTAATAAACATAATTATCTAGTAACTACATATCACACATATTTTGTTTTTTTTTTGTTTTAATTCTGATGTAACAAGGTGACATGCGGCGCCCACTGATAGGAGTTGGATTTGCATTGATTGCTCAGAGCAGCCGTACTCAAATCTTATATTCTGATGTGCCAAATTATTTGTATTCTGCTGGGCAAACTTAGCATAAATCACTTATTATTAAATTTCGCTCCCTCTGCTCTCAGGCAACTCAAATGATTTTACCTTCAATATTTGTTTGCATATTCGTGAATATAGTATAACCCTATAACTATTAGACATAACGACAAAGGAGATATCATCCTCGCACTATTGATCCAGTCTGAAAATATATAAAAAATATTTATTTAGCTATGCTTGCAACAATGACTAGAACACAAATGATTGGTGAAGGTGACGAAGGAGATGAATTAGGAGAAGATTTTTGGTACACATCCATTGGAAGATTTCGTTTTTCAGTTGAAGAATTACCCCAACCATTGCAATATATCTATCAGTTACTTCAGGTGAAATTAATTTTTTTTTTTTTATGAGGGAAAATCAAAAAGTAAAGGATCCCAAAGCTATATTGTTAGATAATTTAAACGTGTTTCGCCATTTAGATACGAACTTAATCATGATCTTTGAGATATAAATTTCCAGTTGCATCGTTGATAGTCCGTCAGATTTTTGGTAATTATACAGTGCGGTCCAAAACTCCCCCCCCCCCCCCCCGATAACTTTTGAACGGCTGGAGCTATCGTTATGAGAAAAAACACGTCGATTTTTAATTTTTGCGTACAAAATGTCGGTCTCACCGGAAGCGGAATTGAATGACAACTTTCTTATTTTAAATGGAACACCCTGTATATTTTAACGTTTTTGGAAAGATAACGGAGAGACGAATCCAATGATCTCTCTCTCCGTTGTCTTTCCAAAAATGTCAAAATATACAGGGTGTTCCGTTTAGAATAAGAAAGTTGACATTGTAATTAAATTTCTGACAACACCAACATTTTGTACGTAAAAATTAAAAATCGACGTGTTTTTTCTCATAACGATAGCTCCAGCCGTTCAAAAGTTACCGGGGGGGGGGATTTTGGACCGCACTGTATAAGAATCAAGAGTCAAGTATTTTCAAATCTTCTGGATTATGTAAAATTTATTAGTGTATTTGGAAAAACACTTAAAACAATGGACACTACCACTTACTGGATTTAATAAAAATAAGTTGCTTTTACTTTTTTTATTTTCTCTCGTACACTTCGTAAGTAATTATATCCTAAATAAATTTCAGGAACTTCCAAAAGTTGATAAACCTGACGTTTTATATTACATGTTGCAATGCTTGAATGTGTTGTGTTTGCATGGCGACGCCTGTACCAAAGCGTCAAAAGATCATCGTGGTTTCTTCATTTGGTGCCAAGAAAATTTATTAATTAAAAAGTAAGTTTTCAAACAAAATAGAGCCAAGACTAGGTAATTTGGCGCATGAGCAAAAGTAACAAAATTTGATGTCATTGTTAGTTCATTAAATTAGTTTCAGTATATAAAAAAATATATTAAGTAATAAGCATACCGCCTAGTTGGAGATCAGGTCTTGGTGCAATGTATTTCAAAACATTTGCATAAAAATTGTTTTTTTTTTAGTTTATGGAGTTTATTGAATTCTGAACACTCCCACATATGCCAAGAAGCTGTACCGTTATTATTACATTCTATAACACTTCCTGCTGGTTCTGACGTATTTTGGCGAGTGATTCAAGAAGAATTTCATAGTGCTGACTGGCGTGTTCGTTTTGTAGCAGTAGAAAGAGTAACAGTAATTGCAAGATTTATGGATTCTAGCCCATTAAGAAATATAGTACCTTTACAAGCAGCTTTGGCAAACGCATTTTGTTATTTAATTTCTAGTATGGATGATCCTAACGTATATGTAGCTCAACGTGCTACTTTATATTTGGGTACAATTCACGATGCAGCCGTTAAAGTAAATAATTTTCTTCTTTATTTTCGTCGCTTTTTTTTAAATTGATATTAAGCATGCTTGTTTTGCAAATGTTCGAAATTTGGTTTTCTTAAATAAAAAATATAAATAAATATGTTCTATGTTTTATTTTTTTTGCGTCGTCTTTTATAGCACAGCTCGATGGGGTAAATTGTTTGCTTCTGTTTGCTTTTATTTTTGGTAATAATGTCGAATTCAATGCTTGAGTTTAGCATGCTTATTTTCAAATGCTAATGGGTGTGATGTGAGAAACCTACAATTGCATTTTTTCTTATCTAGTCGTTAATAATGTGTCTGGAAACCCAATTTGATTCTGTGATAGTCGATAGGCCAATGGTTCTACAATCAATATATCAGTTGCACAATTCATTAAGTGAGAGGAAGATTTTGACGTGGGATTTTTTCTTAAACCGTTTTGATACTCTTTTTTTGGAGGCTCAAATAAATTTAGAAAAATCTGGTGATATATCGTATTTAAGAGGTATTTCTTGTATAAACATTTAAAAGAATGTTATATTGTCAATTTATAGATTTACGAAATACAGATTTAAACAGCGAAATATTTATAAGAAAGCTACATAGAGCACACGAAGCCCTTTCACATTCAGACGGAAGTGGTGTGAGTTCAGTGAAAACATTAAGTGCTAGTTTTGGCACAAAATGGCCATACAAGAGAACAATGTCAGCTCCTGCATCTATTATACCTAGATATGAAGCAAGAGGTATTTCATTCATAATTTTATAAACGTCAATTATGATTTTAAATTATAGAATCTAAAGAAAAAGTATACAGTCGGCAATATTCTGCTCCGATATTAAAGAGGAAAAGTTCCAGATTCGGACTCGGTCAGTTTTTAGGCACTGTAAACAGCATTTCAGGTAGAAAATAGATTTAGTGTCTTGCTGTAGTAGCCGCATGTTTATTTTACTAAATATATTCCGTAAGTGTTATCCTATTTAATATTTCAACATATACGTGCGATTCAAAAGTATCCTCCCCATGATAACTTTTGAATGGCTCTTGTGCTATCGTTATGAGAAAAAACAGGTGGATTTTTAATTTTTACGTACAAAATTCAGTTGTTAAAAATTCAATTCCACTTCCGGTGAAACCGGAAAGGATGTCAACTTTCTTATTTTAAATGGAACAGCATGTATATTTTGACGTTTTTGAAAAGGCGACGGAGAGACGAATCCAACAATACAATAACTTTTCTGTAATATGTTACTTTTTTAGCTCCAGCCGTTATCATGGGGGGGGGGATACTTTTGAATCTCACTGTATATATTTTGTTTTGAGTTATGTATGAGCACGGCATGTTAATGAAGAAAATATTGAAAATGATTTTAATTTTTATAAATATATTCCAGATGGACATGTAAATTCTTTAAATATAACTGATGATCAAAACTTACTAGGTTTCTTACAAAGAGTTATAGATTTGGAAGAAGCTGACAGAGAAACAATGCATCTTTTAGTTTTCTTGTTAATGCAGTTTCTATCAAGATCTGATCAAGCCTTTCCCTCTGAAGAAAAAAACATATCAAAAACTCAAGGAATTGTATTAAGGCATTTATATTTATTATTAGGATACAGTCAAAATGAAAGAGGATTATTTTTGCCTCCACAAAGACTCAGAGCTTCACCTGCTTTTAGTGTATACTTATCTAATTTACCACAACTTTTGGATCAAAATCACTTAATGGGACGAATGTTATTGTCAACTTCTTTAATACTTTTGCAATATGCACCATCACCTTTCTACATACCTAATAGTTTGGAGTTGCAACAACCGACATACAGTTTATGGGCTTTGGAAGCACACATCAGAAGAAATTGGCTAATGTCATTAGTTGTTTTATTATATAAAGTATGAATTACACTTACATATTTGATACAAAATTTATATTAATGGCTTTCAGTATCAATACAATCAACAACCACATTGTATGCAGTTAACGTCATTAATAAGAATTGTATTGAACACGTTAGATTCACAACATCACCACTGTAGACGAATACCCGCTACTATTATTATGGGTGCACCACCATCTAGATCACGAGGTAATTAATAGACATCCACAAACCACAATTTTTTTTGGATTGGGTAAAAAGGGTCAATAGATAAAGTTAACGGCATGTGCAAGCAAGCAAACAAGTTACATTTGAGCTCATCTTCTTTAGGTACACATACAACGTTTTCCTGTAATTTTATGTTGTTTCACTTAAAAATAATCAGTTTACTGAAGAAAAATGTTCCGCATAAAATCAAATTAATGCTGATAAAATATTGAATAAGATATGATTTGTTTTATAATGTATCCATGCGTAAATTAATTTTTTTAGATGTAAGTCAACCATCATTAGGCACAGAAAACGAACAACAAGATCGTTTAACAACACCTCCACTATCCCCGTTATATTCATCTGAAGGTCAATCTGTTCAAGTATCACTTAGTTCAAAAGGAGGAAAAGCTCAAGTTATTTATGCCAAGCCATCATCTGCTGCGAGTATGGAAACACATTGGGAAGAAGCTATACAATGTGTACATCCAGAAAAGAAATATGACAAAGTCAAAAAAATTACAGACTTTGCTTTAGATGCCGATGATACCGAATCTGAATTAAATGCAATAAGAGAAAGTGATAAGTCCGACAGTACACTTCATGGAAGTGTTCAAGATTCATTTGAAGAATCTAACGATGATACTTGTCCATACCATAGAACAGAAAAAACTTGTGCGATAATCAAAATCCATGAACCCCATGACACCTCACAAAAATCTCCTAAAGAAGTTTACATTAGTCGTTTTATTAAAACAAGTCATAAAAGACCAACCTGGTTTATTGGTAGTGAAGAAGAGTCTTTAAAATCATGGGAAAGCAAAACTTATTCACTGCAAGAAGTGTCTAAATGTGATAATGGAAACAATAAGCAAAAATTATCTGAATACCCAAAAAACTGTTCCAAAATTTCTAATTTGGCTAATACTATGGCAGTTGTTGCAGGCGTTACGCCTATTTCGATGGCAAAAACAGTTACTACCGATTCTCATAGACAAGTCACTTGTTCCTCTATAGACACCCAACATATCAATAAACCCACACCCATTGGAAAATATAAAAAAATAATTGAACCATGCATTACACCAGTCAGTACTCCTGTTTCTGATTGCGAAGAGTGTTTAAAAAACCAAAGCAATTCGTTACCAGCACCTTCTATTGAAAGATTATTACCTATAGGAGCAGCTAGATCCTCAGGTAAATATACACCACATCGATATTTTAAAAACAACACTTACTTAATCCAGATTTCCCATTTGCCTTTCGGCGTGAGGCTGGGTGGTTGGGTTTAGGCTTCTCCATATCTTTTTCCATTTACCTTTACAAGCTGGAGTAACACGTTATCTTTCTTTCAGTATTCCTGTCACTTCCTCCTGCTACGTCTTCCTCTTCTCTTTTTTCATATTTCCTTAGTTTCGTATACTTTCTTGACTTGTCTTTTCTGATCCATTCTTTGTATGTGTCCTAGCCATCTCAGTTGATTTTGTTTATATTTATTTCTACATGTTCAATGTTAAGATCTTTCCGATATGTTTCGTTTCTTATCTTATCCTTCCTAGTTTTTCTTTTAATTTTTCTTAAAAACCGCATTTTAGTATTGGTTAGGTTTTTAATTTAGTGGCATCAACGAAACGTGGAGGGGGGCGCACCAAAACGTTCAATATTGGTAAAGGCGAGGGTAGACGGAACAGGAAGAGAGCGAGACATAAAATGTAAATATAAAAAAAATATGAAGAGGTCATTGTATAATAGTATATGCCAAGGTCTTTTTTTTATTAAACAGTACTGGGCTCAAGATACTTCCTTGTTTCACTCCCGCTGTATAGATGAATGTCTCGGGTTTTTTCTATACAGACTCTTTATATTTTCGATTAGATTCTGTTTGACTCCTCCTTTCCCAATATTTTCCAGACATCTTCTCTTACTATATTAGCGAAAGCCTTTTCCATGTCTATATAACATACCTACGTGTATATCTCTGCTCACTTTTATGACTTTTTCAGTCATTTGTCTTATACTAAATATGTGGTCTGTTTTTCCTAACCCTGCTCTGTCATCTAAAGTATATTCCATTTGTTCTTTCAATCTCCTCTCTAATATCCTTGTATATTTTTCCAGCTATGTTTGTTAGTGTGATTCCTCTATAGTTTGTACAGTCCCTACTATCTCCTGATTTATATTGCCCAATCCTTAGATTCCCTTTTTTCTTTATTTACTTGTCTCATAATTTCTAATGGGTCTTGTTTGGTGTTCTCACTTATGTATTTCAGCATTTCACATGTTATTTCGTCATTCCCTGCTGCTTTTCCAAGTTTTAATTTTTGCATGGCGTCTTCTAATTCTTCCATGGTGTTTTCCTGATCATCTCCCATTTGTTCCTGTGTTTTTATTTCTTGTTGTATATCTGATCTTTGATTATCTTCTCTAAAATAGTCCTTCCATGTTGTCATTATATCAATTATTTGTGTTTCTCCATTTTTATTTTTAATATTTCTTAATATCTCTCCTTTAGGTTTCCTCATTTGTTTTATTGCTTCAAAGAATAGCTGATTTTCATTGCATTAATTTTTCTCCAAATTCTATCCAAACTTTTTGTTTGTTTTCTTTGATTATTCTTTTCACTTTTTGTCTTTGTTTATAAAAAACAACACGCTGTTTCTAAATCCTAACTACTAATGTGATTATTTTTAAGTATTGCAAGTGTCGAAAAATACACCTTATTCATATTACGAAGACGTAAGTCCTAGATCGCCAGATAGTCCTCTATCAAAAATGGAATTAATGATGATAGGTATATTACTATATATATTAATACTACATAAATTACAAAATAATAATCACTTACTTTCAGATTCGCCTAAAAGCAATGTATTTGTGCCAAATATCGAATCCCAACTGGAAATACCAAATCAAGAAAGACTGCTTCCAATTGGCCAGCACCATAAAGACATATCTCAACTTGTTGATAAAGTCAAACAAGCCTTAGGAATTAGTGTGCAAATGCCCAAAGTATTCGAAAGTAGAAAAATTGAAAATGGAAGAGACTCTCGTTTAACACAAAGCCCTCGACGTCTTATAAAACAAGTTGCTTTAGAAAGTCCTCCACAAGGAGACTTAGATGACACAATAATTTTTAAAAATATTAATATGGACAATAAAAGTAAGTAAAATATTTAAAGTAAGTCATTTAAATATATGAATGAAAATATTTTTGAATAAAAAAGAAGATACAATCATGAATCACCGACAAGGTATGAAAAAACTTGGTCCCTTCACCATAGGTGCCTATTCACTAAGAGATCCAAGAAGACCTGGTTCTTGGTTTAGTCCACAACTATCTCCTCATGTCGAAGGTAGTGATATGAAACAAAGTTCTTTTCGAATAGGCGATGAATGTGTTGGTGAAAGGTAAGTGTTACTTTCTTCAACATAACAAATCTGTAAAAATTTTCCATAGATGTTCAGAATGTGGAACCGTAAAAGAAGAATATAGTGATGAGGAAATCGGTTTATGCATCGTTAGTTTAGGAACTTTTATACATCGAGAACCAGTTTTAGCTGCACCAATGCTGCCAGACATTCTAAGCATTGTTGCTAAGTATGATACAATATAATTATATTCAGTTTTATAAAATATATATTTTAGAGTTGCAACTAATGCTATGTATCCTTGGCAAACGGAAACAAATATACATCTACCGGGTGGTGCTGTAAGTGTTGCTCATCAATTTTTACGTTGCGTTTTACATCAACTAGCACCAAATGGAATCTTTACACAAATGTTTCAAACACATGCTAATCGTACGTAATAGGATTAAAACTAAAAAATTATTGAATAAAATGTTTCAGAACATACAAGGATACCATTTTTTAAAAGTGTAATACAAGCATTAGTAGATTTTAATGAACTAAATCCTGTAGCTCCTTTACAATTACTTCTTGAAGCAAGTATTTTATGTATATTTTTTTGTTATATTTAGAAATTATTAATTGTAGACATTAAATTCGAAGAAAACTTTACCCATAGATGTGCTATCAACAATATTAGAAAATATAGCTTGCTATCTGGATTGCTTGCCATTAGAAGCTGCTTTGGGACCAAATTCTCCCTTATGGAGTAACGTATTGCAACAACTGGAAACGTTTTTCAGGCGAATTATTTTGTTGTTACATACCGTTGATGATTTATCATCAGTTCTAAGAATAATGATTACTATTTTGAAAATTCCTTTAATTACACAATACAAGGTATAAAAACATTATTTTGAGTGCACATATTACATAATTTATTTGCAGGGTATATTAGAGCCATTTTCTAAAGTTTTAAGTTACGCCATTCAAACAACTATTATAAAATATAATCATTTAGTTGATGTTTGTTTTTTATGTAATAGGGCTTTTACGAAGGTAATATATAAACATAATTTAGAACTAGGTGAAAATTTTATATTTTACAGGATCGTGATAAATTAATATTAAACAGAATGGTAGTTTTTGAACTGGTCCAAGCGTTAAAGTTTAAAATATCAATTCCAGATTCAAATTTGTTAATGCTTATTAATTTAATACTTCAAGTAAGTTAAACGT
This sequence comes from Lethrus apterus, assembly GCA_018397195.1. Taxonomy (NCBI): domain Eukaryota; kingdom Metazoa; phylum Arthropoda; class Insecta; order Coleoptera; family Geotrupidae; genus Lethrus; species Lethrus apterus. The sequence goes on along the minus strand of JAFFZR010027754.1, from coordinate 7,238 downwards.
ATCGATTAATCGAGTATGCATTTATTTATATTTTAGGATGTCGGTGGCTCAATTCCGTCGAACGTTGTCTTGAAAGATGCAAAACCATTTTCTTTTGATTATTCTCCAATTTGGAATACTAATGTTTCTGATTGTATGAGAATGCATTTAACGGATATATTAGAATTTTTAACTGATTTTCACACCTTAGCAAAAATTAAAGTACAAATTTGGTAATATTGTTTTAATAATTTTAACGCGTATTTATGTTGTAGAGTTATTGTAAAGGAATAACAATTGGTTTAAATGAAGATACATTAGGTGGTATATTTAAATGTGGAGTTGCTCAATATTTAGCCCTAGAAATTACAAGAGGCAATGGTAGAGATAATAGAGCAATAACAAGATATTTACCATGGCTTTATAGTACATCAACTGTTCAACAAACGTAGGATGAAGCATTTTTGTATTACATTGATATTTTTTATTATTTTTAGACCAAGAGAATTTATTGAATGTATAGGGCATATTAGATTATTATCTTGGTTAATATTAGGTTCATTAACACATACTGCACTGCATGGAACTAGTACTGGACATGTAAGTCAACCTATTCCGCAAGAAGCATCATGTCAAATCGCCGATCACATACAAGTTATAATGGCTGGATTTGCGGAGCAGCCAAAAGCTTCCGTCCTACATATGTCTTCCCTATTTCATACTTTTATATTATGTCAGGTATTAACATATTCAAACATAAATTTATCAATATCCGACGGAATTTTCTTAGTTATGGACGGTTTACTTAGAGCAAGGCCTGAATGCTCATTTACCTATAACGGAAGCATATAATATTACAATGAACATATTGTTTGATTTTTGGGGGAAAGTAACACCTTGTATATTACAGTTAGTACAACAATCAAAAATGGTAATAATTACAAACAAAAATATGTATTTTACATTAATTAATTTCAGTTAAGTGAAATCGTCAGCCTTCATTTTCTAAGCATGTTAGAAGCCTTAATTGAATGTCATTCAACTTTCGTTGGAAAATTGTTACCATTATGGACACCCGTCTTATCATCTAATCACATACAGGTTCTACAAATGTTTTGTTTTAAATTGCGTATTTTCTATAAACAAGTTTTTTCTAGTTACCTGGTCATCTACAAGTACGATTGCAGAATTGCTTAAACTTCATACCTGTTGTACATACAGAAGTCTTGCCGGAAAAATCAAAGTCACAGTCGTATAATCCGGTCTTATTGAAATGGTTGCAACGTTTGCAATTTAAAATGGGACAAATTGAGTTACAATCTTCCACAGCTACTCAATTTTATTCTTTGTAGATGAATAGAATTTTATATAAATTGTATTTAATAAAATTAATACATATTTAATAGAAACGATTTTATTTTTATGAAAAACATAAACAAACTATAAACGTGTATTTTGTTACTACTAAAAGGATTTAAACAGCCATCTTGTTTGGAGTTGTTTGGAGTTATTTATTGTCAACTTTAATTAATGTTGAAATGAAATCCACATTCTTCTGCCAAAGATTTCATTTCAAGTTTTGCTGGTTTATCGGCCAGTGGTGACAACTGCAAATATTTTTAAGTACACACATCAACAATAATTAAACAATATAACCTGTTCGATAAAATATTCAACATCTAGTCGAATTTGTCTTCTAATTTTCGCTTCATCGGAAGTTAATTCATTGCTAGCTTGGGAAGACTCATCATTTACATTTAAATTTCTATTTTTTAATCGACGTAATGATTCTTCTGTTTTACAAACTGATAACAATACTTCATGGACCAACGTTAAATACCTATCAAATAAACAATATATAATGGAACTCTAAAAAGATTTACTTACTGTTCTCCGATTTTAAAAATACATAAATCCATAAGTGAACTTATGATTCCTTTCAAAAGACTTTCATTAGTATCATGAAACTTTTTAACAAGTGAGACAACATGTAAAATGTAATTGCTTTTTTCCTCAGGAACAGTTTTATTTGTTCTGCGATATAATCTTGGAATAGATCGTACTTCTTGTAATATATTGTTACATTCCTGAACGACCATGCTAATTAAATGTGCTTGTACTTTATCATAAATATTAGCTAACAATTCTTCATTTTTTGCAATGGCTTGTAAAATAATTGGCCACATTTTTTGTGGTAGAATTCTGTATATGCTATTTTCAATATTCGTTTTAATTTGTCCACCTAAGCAATTCTGTAATATATTTATATCATATAAGCAATGAACCAAAAATGTAACAAGTCCATCATTTTCCATTAATGATTTTAAAACTAATTCTTCCAACCATCCTAAATATCTTGATAAAATTAACATAGATAATTTAACAAACTGATCAGATAAATGTCCTAGGAATACTTGAGGATGAAAGCAATGATTAAGTGCCCTCCATAATGCCACAGTAACGTTCATTTTAAATTGAGAGTTTTCACAAACATTTTTATTGACAGTTTTAATATCTTGATTATTCATTAATTCTGTTTCTAAACTGCACGAGATTTGTTGGAAACGTATTTCAAAATACACAGGCAAATTAAACCTTTTGATATGTTCTTGGAAAGATTCTTCAAAAATTAAATCTGGATTGTTATCTTTATTTGCAACAGTTTGCAAAAATATCCACGTATTTTGGAATCGTTTCTGAAATAATTCTGGGTTTCCTGGTGCTGTGATATTAGGTAGATTTTCCTCTAAAAGTTTACTTGTTGCTTTCCAAAAACTATTTATGATAAAATTGTAGCTTTTTAGATCGGGATTTCTAAAAATGTTGAATGTAAAAATTGCCAGAATAGTACGATTACTTACTTTTTAAGAACTTCATGCAATATCTTCATATCGACATTTAAAAACTGTAAAGCTTCTTCATAAATAGCATTTAAGTTGTGGTGATGGTTTTCAAGATTCGTGTTAGTAAATACTTTACCCAAAATGGGCTCAACGATTTTTTCTCTGTATAAATCCTCACATTTTTTTTGGAATCCCAACTTTTCATACATCCTTAAACATGCAACTATGACTTCTTCATCTGACGACGAAACAGCTTCAATAAATTTCTTATCTATCATAAATTTAAAATTATTTTCTGTTATATTTAAGTCTTCATCCATATCAACAGATGTCAGATTCATTTTCATAATTTTCATACAAATATGCTGAAAAGCATATTCATTAACAGCTCTCTCTAATATTGCCACACTGTCATCAGAGTCGATCGTCTGCTTATTAATTATATTATCAACATATACTGATGTCGATGCCAGATCCATTTTCATTTGTAAATAACTCTGTCTATCCTTAATTAATTTCATTTTATAGAAATATTCTGCAAAACTATTTTCTGCAGTTCGAATTATCTCAAACAAAGCCTAGAACAAAACTTACAACTAACACTATAAAATAAAAATCTTACATACTCTAATTTCCTCGTATAATTGAAAAATTGGCGTTGATAATTCAGAAACTTTTGAATTGAGATTTGTTAAATTTTCGGCCAAGTTTACAATCGCTTCAGTTTCTGTTTTGAGTATTTCAGACATAGACGTGTGTAGAGTTGTGGCATATTTCTTTAATTCCTTCCTAAGGGTTTCTAAATCAATTTTTTGGATGTATTTCGACAAAAATTTATCTACATCAAAATCGTCCTAAATACCAAATGTTTCATTATAAATTAATAATTTTATATTTATATTTTACCTTTAAATATTCTTGCTTCCAATAACTCTTATCATCCATATTAAATAAGTTATTAATAATAGGAAAAATTTTAAATTATGGAATAACCTCAAACGTCAAATTTCTCTAACAAGGCATGTTTACAATATGCACATATCAAAAGCGCAACTTACACCGCTTAATGACTGTTAGAAATATTTATAATTAATAATTATTATTTAATACATTAAAAAATATATTCCGAATATGGAACTGATAATATACATCATATTGAGACTAATACACGTACAATATCGATATAGCCATGAACGATGTTTATACATTAGCCAATCAAACGTGAAACGAGTTTTCCTTTTTAAAATACTCGAATTCTTTGCTATTTGCGTTGGCTCTGGGGTGCAAAGGATACTCAAGTCAGAACCTTCTGTCTTCTGAGGTTCTGAAACCTTGTTTCATTCCAAATCGTTTGTTCATTTTTAAATCGGGCAACAAATTGATTATCCTTAGAGAGCTTTATCAATTATAAAAGATGGATAGAAACGACATTAGCATATGCTTCATACCACAATGTGCGGTGGACGATTTTGTAATATATTTACGATTTTTTCATTTATTATTTAAACAAATATTCAAATTTCGGCTCTGTAGCGCTAATTGTACATATTTCGTTAATGCATTTTTAAAATCTGGTTACTATACATGTAAAAATTATAATCTCTAATTTAAAACAGGCTGTAAATGCGCTGTTTTAGTAGTAAAACGCCGCCTTAAACATGTTAAATTAGAATGAGAGTCGTTAAGAGCCCAAGTATTAAGTATCATATGAATCTCTAACACCTGATAAGCTATGTGGGCAGTTAAAATGAATTACTTTGGTTTGTGAATAATTTTCTTTTCAGTGTACTTTAAAATCAGACGGTTAATTTACATTATTAAAGTATTTATTATAATGTATCACATATTTGCAAATAACAATTCTTTTCTTAAATATTCCCTGAATAACACTTAATTTTTCACTTGAATATGTAAAGTATATATACATTCAAAATATTACATTATTTTAAAATAAATGTGTACAAACAAATTAGTTGATAACAATTAATTAATCAATCTCATAGTTTAAAATTTGCAAAGAGGAATGAAAAAGAGTTTATATAAAATAGTGTACGAAGGCGATTAAATAAAAGTGATGATCCTCTTCAGTTTCAAGTAACTTCATCCAAAATCCTGATATAATTAATATGATAAATAAATTTCATGATTTCTTTTAGGCCCTATTTATATTTCCTCCAATAATATTTGACTTCTTTCTTCAGTTGCTTGAGCTGTTTTCACGTACTAAAATGTCTTTTGTTGTCGCAACAATTCTAGAAATAATCGCAAAACCTTTAGAACATCATGCAGTGTGAATGGACTGTAATTATGGACTGTTTACAAAATATGACATTACCAAAGGAAGAAATTTTATAATCATGCAAGTTTTTCCTTCATATGATAACGATTTGTTGTATATCAAAAATAGTTATGTAAAATGTTTTTCTTTTAAACATTCTTTTGCTATTAAAGAAACTACAATTAAGATAAATTTAAGTATCTTAGAGTTTAAATAAAGAATAAAAAATCTGTTATAAATTTCATGATAAATAATCTGGAACAGTTCAAAAAAGTCATATGAATTATAAAATTATTGTCCTTTGTTAAATAATATGAGTTTCTTTCCATGAAATGGCAGTGAATTAAAGTAGCAAGCAATAGATACATACAATACGTCAACATATAATAAATGTTTTAGTTTTGTTGATTGTCATTATGTTTCTAATGACATTTCATAATTTCCACGATAGTGTAAATATGTAAAACATTTATTTTACATGAACGCATTATGAAACACAAGGGAACGTAACTGTATCAAATAAAAAACTTATACATTACATGTAAATACGCCTTAAATCAGATGGTGATGTAATCATATTACACTGTGGACATAATTTTTTAGCTCCCAAAGTTTGCAACCAACAAATTTCACAATGTACATGCCAACAACAAACTGATATCACTGGTGTTTTATAACGTTCCATACAAATTAAACATTTATGAGCATCGACTTTACCTTGATCTCTACTTTCTAATTCACGAATACGACTCTTTAAAGCTACTAATATGGGATCACCACCACCATCAACACCTGCAAATGTTTTATCTTTATTTTGCACTTGAATTTGTTGTACATCACTGCCTAGCACAGCTTTACGTAAAGCATCTCGTTCTTTATCTGTACCAGGTAATATAACATCTCGCTCGGAATACTGGGGAGAACCATAAATTTGAGTATCATCACCGTCCACAACAAGATCTTCATCATCATCAACCATACTCAAAGATGTTCCAATACTTGATAAAGTACCTTGTAAAAAACTAGTAGCACGTACCCTAGATTGACCAGCCCATTCGTATTCTTCGTAACCTTCAACATCAATATTTTCATCACTTTCTTCTTCTGATTTTCTTAAACATCTTTCGACATGTACAGTTATTTCTTCTGTTGTTTCTTTATTACATACAGGGCAGATAACATCTTCTGACTTTCTTTTTCTTGATTTTACTCGTTGTCTTGTTTGCCTATTAGAACGTATTTTTTGATAAGTTTCCCAACATTTGTCAATACCATTTTCAGTTCCATTTACATTTGTAGGAGACACACTTGAATGTTTACCATTTTGTTTCGATTTACTTGATAATTTATGAAGCCTGTCGATTTCACATGCCAAATGCTGATCAACTTCTGTGCTTCGTAAAGTAACGCTACACACTGGGCAAAACGTTGGATCTAATTTACGCTTGTTTCTACACGTTCGACCACCTTCTTCTAAACTTGAACTTGTAGAAGCACAATCTTCTAAATTCTCCATTTTCTTTTCCAATCACAGTCAGTGCACTTTGAAAGGGAAATATAGCTTGAGTATATATGTATAAAACAACGAAACAATTAAAACATATCTAGATGTGTGCGGATAAACTTTACTTTTTCTCATATTTGAGGTTATAAAGTACAATTTACCTTTATATAAAAATAATTGTATTAATCCAATATACGGTATAATCTTTTACTGATTTCTCCGTTAATCCAACCATATTTACGTAGATGAAACATATAAATTAGATTTTAAACTTGTTTGAAAAATACTACTGTTTTCAAATATGGTCAATAATAACATACAATAAACACAAAACCTATCAAAAATATATATCCCTAAAATGTGTTACTTGGGTTGCCTATATACAAGCTTAAAGTAAATTTAAATATTCAACATAAATGGTCAAAACGTCAAAAACGAGCACGAAATTTAAATTGGAGTCATTCATATTTTGACCGTCTTAAAACTGACCCTTATGGTTCATATAAATAGGTGTCAAATTAAATAGGACAATATTAAATCTGCTGTTATGTATTTATTATAAACATATAAAGTACAAGATTGTTATATGAGCATTATTCAACTTCTAACTTTATATTTCACCATATGTCTCCGT
>JAFFZR010027753.1:0-19539 GCA_018397195.1 Lethrus apterus | reverse complement strand
GTTTTCTGCTAAATTCGGTTCCTAAATACGTAAATGACTCTACTTCCTCAAAGCTATATACTTTTCCTTTTGGTGTTGTCACTTTGAACTTCTTATCCTCGCAAACTTCTTTTTTTATCCATGTCATATATTTCGTTTTCTTTTCGTTTATTTCTAGCCCCATTTCTGCTGCATTTTGTTCTAATCGCAGCACTACTTCTCGCAGTTCCTGTTTGCTTCTTGTTGCTCGAGCTCAAGCTCATAGCTCGTTCTATTCGAACCGTAGTTAAGGAATTAAAATCGCCTAACTGTTTGATATATATTTTCTCTGGTGGTAAGTGGATCCTTAAAAACTTCGTCTTTTGGTCTTCTGGTCTGCAACGATATGATCCCTTTTCACAATCAATTTATCACAGAGTAAATTTTCCAGAATATTGCCAACAATTCTAATATTCTAACAATTCTAATAATTTATCAGTCAAAACACACAGATGCTTATTTTACAAACGTTTACATTTTACTCAAATTTTGAATCTTTGTCATATAGCTCGAGCTCATAGCTCGTTCTATTCGAGCCGTAGTTAAGGAATTAAAACCGCCGAACTGTTTGATATATATTTTCTCTGGTGGTAAGTGGATCCTTAAAAACTTCGTCTTTTGGTCTTTTGGTCTCCAACGATATGATCCCTTTTCACAATCAATTTACCACAGAGTAAATTTTCCAGAATATTGCCAACAATTCTAATATTGTGTGGACATTATTGAACCATAGTTGAAATAACTTATCCCCTCGCGCTCTTATTTATTTAATATTAATAATACAGCTCGGCGATAAAAACTGTATTCTCAGCCTAGGTAGGTATACAGTGCGAGTGTAAAGTGTAAATTAGTTACATTTTTATCCCTACTTGTTGGCAATTTTCCTCGGACAGGTCAATTTTATGTTTAAATTCCCATCTTTTGGCATAAATTATACATTTCTATTACAACCAGTGGCGGCGTAAAGGGGGGCAACTCGAAAATTTTAAAAGGCAACGGGGGTCAAATATTACATTTTCGGAAAGATCGTTTCATCCTCTATCTATCAGTGAAACAATTTTTTAAATCGGCCAATTAAAACAAGAAAAATAATAGCTTTCAATGTCAAAACGCTATAAATCCGTTTGAATTTTGTAATTATTAATCAACACCAACAATAGCTCCCTGAAAACGTATACAAACAACCCAATTAAATAACCTCATCGGATAAGATGCTCAAACTGAGCTGCACCAACTTCCTGACGCTTTTCAAATTCGTTTCGAACATTGCAAATCATCTGTGATGTAATTTGCCAAACATCGTCACTAATTCTTGCCTTTAAGTAGTCGATGTTATCGGGTTTTGTTCTGTATACTTTGGCTTTTAGATAAACCCATAAAAAATAATCGCAGGGCGTTAAGTCAGCGAACGCGTTGGCCAATCCAGAGGTCCTCTTCTTCCAATCTTCCAATCCAATGATTCGCAAAAGTTTCGTCCAAAAAGTTGGGTACTAGTCTGGCATAGTGCGGGGGCTCCATCCTGCTAGTACCATAATGAGTGATGTGGCAAGTCTGTATCTACTGGATTTGGGTATAATTGAGCAGATGCGGAAACTAACTTGTCCCTCAAAAAATTTAAATACATTTCTCCTGTTTAAGTTACCCTTCAAAAAATATAGACCCAAAAGTCTTCCCTAACGTTCACTTTTTGTGGATTCTGCGTATGATCCAGTAGGGATTTTCGGGGGCCCAGTATCGTAAAGTTTAACTTCTCTATTCTCCAATAAGAGTAAATGTTGCTTCATCAAAAAAAAATTATTCTGGCCGCTAAAAGGCGATTTCGATTGCACATTTCCATCATTGTTTCGCAGAACTTTAAGCGGTGATCTGGATCATCTTCACTTAATTCGTAGACCAGCTTAAGCTTATATGGATGCAATTTTTCAATTTTTAAATATTTTATCACTGATCTCTGACTTATTCCGTTGTCCAGAGCTAATTCTTGTAGGGCGTGTAGCGTATCAAGCCTAGAGTGTCAAGGGGGATCGTCGGGCGTCCAGTTTTAGGCCGATCCCTAATATTCCCTTCCCAGAAGTTGGTTTCTATTTTGCTAACTGCTGATTGGGTGATATTTTTATCAGGATATTATTAAATAAAGTGCAGACTTCCGTCTGAGAACGGCGTTTATCACCACAACCGAGAATAATTAAGATTTCAATCCTTTCTTTTTCAGTTAAACATTCCATTTTCTTTTTAACATAACTTAGAACTTAATAAATCAAACGGAATAATAATAATAATATATATTTGTCATAAAATTTCATATATGAAACATCGACATTGTCAAAGTACAAGTACAGGTAATACAATACATACAAAAAATCAATAACCATAAACGACATACAGTTTGACATAAAATTACATGTACTCATCAGAGGAGTAATAGGCTCCCTCCAACAAGAACTTTTTTAATTCACTTTTGCATTTAGCAATATTGGTGTTGGCCAACAGTTTCAGGTGAGTCGGCAAAGCGTTATAAGCTTTAATTGCCTTATATCGCGGTCCGTTTTCAAACAATCTAGAATGGTGCGTAGGAATTGAAAAGTTATTACCATTTCTTGTTTGCATATTCCTATACAAATCTCTATTGCGCAATGACATTTTTTCGTTTTCTATTAGGTGTTTTATCAGCTCATAGAGGTAGAGGCTCGTCAAGGTTAGAATACCTAATTCGCGAAACAATTCGCGGCAAGGCGAATTAAACGGGACACCACACATTGATCGAATGATACGCTTCTGTAGTATGAAAATTCTCCTAAAGTGAATTGATGATCCCCAAAAGATGATAGCATAACGCAGGCGAGACTCGATGTTGGCAAAATAAAATAATTTCAGAGAGAACGCTGTAACACTCTTTTTTAATATGTGCGTGCCGTACAACACAGAGCTAAGTCTCTTGGACAGCTCCTCACAGTGCATATCCCAGGACAGACGCGAATCAATAAATAAGCCAAGGAAGCAGAATGACTGGACTATTACGAAATTAAGAGGACTAGTAAAGGATTGGTAATGATCTGTCATCAAAACACTAAAATAAAATCAAATTTATTCTGTTGGATGTACTTATTGCTACAATATACTGGTCTGTATTTATTGAATGCATCTTGTATTAGCAGATTATCATTTATTATATAAACCAAAAGCTGTAGGTTAGGAACCATTGACAGATTTGATAGTATTTGATAGTATTTGAGTAAAGCATTTTTGTTTATCAACAGTTTATGTAGCATTCTTACTTCTTGGTTTCTGAAGCCATACTTAAAGTTAACACTGCGTTATCCATTTTATTTCATCTCTGGTTCTGGTTATAAGTGCGACTGACATCTTCCACAAAGCCTAGATATATAAGTAAGACCTGTTTAAGTGCATTTAGCTTCCCTTCTTTTGCTTCTCTCATATAACTTCTATTGTGTTGATCTTTGTCCATATAAGACTACACAACCATAAACATTTACTTGTCTTAATCTTTGTCTCCTTAACTCTTTATCCTTTATAATTTAATACAAACTTCCTATAATTTTCTTCCTCTTAAATATTTTCATATACTTGTATTTTCACTATTTTGTTTATTTTATTTTTAGTTACTGGATTTTACATTTCACGTTATGCTAATATTGTTCATATTATTCAACCTATCATTATTATATTTCACCATGCATACGGGGTGTAAAATGAATTTTCGTACATAGGGATTTTACATGCAAAACTAATAATTTGCGAATATTCCGTCCCCTAATTATTTTACCACAAAACCTTAAATACAATAATTGTAGAGCATTAAAAATAGGGCCAATTTTTTTTTTTTTTTCTTTGCTTATTAACACCCTCCGGGGCTGCACAATTAAAGGAAAAAGAATTGAAGAAATGATACAAAATAGCAACAGCCGTGACGTATGACAACCAAAAGTAACAAAATCCATTCTTTGACACTAGAATTTCAAAATTTTAGTAGGGGCATTTAAATCTGCTTTAAGCACAGGTTTTAAGTCGTTTACAGAAAAGAAAAAACGTACTGAACAGATTTTAAAATTTTATTGAACTTGGTAATAAAGGCAGTTGTAGTAATGATTAAATTAAATGTTCAAACAATTCTCTGTTGACAGCTGAGTAGTACCCCAATCTGTCGTAAAAAATTCTTCTAGTTGCAGCAAGTTCATAGTAAGATATTTGACAATATTCTGCAAGTATTGCAGCTCTTAAAGCGTCCACATTTTGATACGTCCTTCCATTGTATAGCCGATCATGGATGTGCCCCACAGAAAAAAATCATTTGGCGAAAGATCTGGAGATTTTGGAGGCCAATTAATTTCTCCACTTCGACCTATCCAGCGATTTGGGAATGCGTGATTTAACATCGCGGTGGTAATGTACCAGACATCCATCATGTTGATACCAAAATTCGTGTTAATTCTCACTTCGTCGATAGCTGGCCCGGCTTCTTCTTGCAAAAAAAATTAAATGCAGCACCAGTTAAACGGTCCAATTATGTGAGGACCTAGTATGCCAGCCCAAACATTGACACTACCCCGGTATTGCGTATGAGTCTGCAACGTTAAATGTTCATTTTGTGTACTCCAGTAGCGATAATTTTGTTGATTTGGTTCACCAGTTAACTGAAATCGACACTCATCGCTGAATAAAATCCTAGATAAAAAGTTTCGGTCATCATTTGCCAACTCCATCATTATTTCACAAAACTGCATTCTATTTTCCTTTATCCTCCTCGAATATTTTTTGGTGCTTTTCGTATTTATAAAACCGAAACCGCGGATCTTGACTGTTTAAAATTTTCTAAGCAGTAGTATGAATCCCCAAATTATTACCTATTTGTCTTAAGGAGACATTTTTGTTCTCTGCAACGCTTAAGAGAACGGTATCTACCTTCTTTCTACTTGCACTTGTTACGTTCTGGCACTTACATTTCTTATTAACGGTGCCATTGGTCTCAAAGTTCCTAATAATTCTATTCAGGGTGTTCAAATTTAGAATTGGTCGCTCCGGGTAGAATCCAGCAAAATTTGCTTGTATGCCCCTAAAAGACAATCCAAAGCAGTACCATTTAATAAAGTTAACTTTCTCTTCTTGGCTATAGGAATCCATTTTAAGAATCAGCAAACGTATTTTTTGTCAAAACGTGATATGTATTATTACTGTCAGGATTCATGGCTAGTACTATTTATCGGTTCATTCCTAATACTTTTTCTTCAAGTCTAGCAGGACCAAAAGGTGTTAGAAAATAAATAACAAAGAATTTAGATACATTTTTTTGTCTCAAACTTTTGTGTTTAACATTTTCCTATAAAATAATTAGGGTAGGGAATATTCGCAAATTATTAGTTTTGCATGTAAAATCCCTATGTACGAAAATCCATTCTACACCCAGTATACCATACCATACTATAATATATAAACCTTTATTGGCATTTTCCACAATACATGACATGTATATCTATATACAATTTTACTATGTGCACATCCAACAACACCTAACACTGACTGCCTCATTTTTCTTTCTTCTTCACTTCCAAAATCTTCCTCATTAATTCCCTCCCATCCCCTTTCTCATCCAGCATCTCTTCCATTCTTTTGCTGGCCTTTTTTCATCCCCCATCCACGTCAAACCTTTGCAGTCGCTGCTCCAGTGCTTCCATCTATCTTCCGCCTCTCCACTTACACCTCTCCCCTCTTCTTTCATCCAATACCTATTTCCTTTTTCTTCACTGCCACACCTGAACCTCGTTCTCCACTCACCTGCTTCTCCCCTCTCTTTCAGATACCCGGTACCCTGCTGTTGACCTGCACTTCCTTATATTTAACAATGTACCTACTCCCACACATCTACCCTACTCTGTCTTTCCTAACCCCACATCCTTTAGCCTTCTTAGTACCTTTCCTTCAATATCATCCATCTCCCTCTTTCATTCTTTCCACCTCCTCCACACTTTGTCCCGCACTGTCATACATTCCCCGTACCATATTATACCAACCCATATTTATTTAAACTATTCTATTATGTCTTTACAATTGCTATTTTTGTTTTGATTTCAGGCAAGTGCTAGTGCTACGAGCAATGTAATAATACACATTCTGGACAAAAATGATAACGCACCACAATTCCAACAAGATATTTACTCAGGAACGATAAGTGAATCTGCAGCCGTTAATTCTTTAATACTTACAAACACAAGTGATCCACTGGTTATTAAAGCAGTAGATGCAGATTCTGAAGTTAACGCACTTTTGCAATTTGATATTGTCGAAATACTTCCACGTCGATACTTCCAGATAGACGCGAGCACTGGTGCCATAAGAACAACTCGTTTACTTGATCATGAAACAATTAACAAATTCACATTCCACGTCAGCGTATCAGATCTGGGTAGTCCAAAATTATCATCTGATACTACAGCCAGAGTCGACATCAGCATTACAGACGTAAATGATTGCCCACCTAGATTTAGTTATTCACTTTACAACGTTACACTGCTTTTGCCTACATACAAAAACGTTGCTGTAATCCAACTGAATGCCACTGATCTCGACAGTGTCGAAAGTGGTGCCTTAAAATATGATATAATTGATGGAAATAAAATGGGAATTTTTGATATAAATCCGTATAATGGACTTATTACAGTTTTAAATCCGGAAAATATGAAGTCATCCTACAAATTACAAGTGAGGGTATCAGATGGAAAATTTTCTAATGTAGCTAAAGTTCACATTAGAATTGAGCAATCGGAGAACTCAGGTTTAATATTTCAAAAATCTGTTTATGAGGGATCTATTATTGAAAATTCTACAAAAATAACGACGGTATGTGTGGTGAACGTGCTTGGAAGTGCGTTGAACGAACATCTGGAATTTAGAATTTTAAATCCCACCGACATGTTTAAAATTGGGCTAACATCGGGCGTTATAAGAACAACTGGTTTTAGATTTGACAGAGAGTTTAAAGATAACTATGAACTGATTGTGGAGGCAAGGAGCCATATGCCAGAACGTGAAAAACCCAGAGTGGCTCATGTTATTGTTAATGTTACTGTCTTGGACATCAATGATAATTGTCCAATGTTTGTTAATCTCCCGTATTATGCTGTTGTGTCAGTAGATGATGAAAAAGGAAGCATTATTGCAAAAGTTCATGCTATCGATATGGATAGCTTTGAAAATGGAGAGGTATGTACAGAACATCAAAATCATTGTAATAAATATTATTTTCTGTATTAAGCCAACTAATATTTATTATATTTTTCAATATTCATGACAATTGATGATGAATAATTCTATTGAGCATTTTCGAGACTGATGCTTAAAAATGCTTATTTTACAAATGTGCTTACTATCATTAGGAGGTTCTTAAATGCAATTTATTAAATTTATAAACGTCATTCTCCATGTTGTTTAAATTTCATAATAAAAACATTTGTAAAGAAATTTAGTAATATGCTATGATCAAACATCAACAAACATTCCCCTAAAAAACGGCAGTGGAAAAACATCTTTGATAAACGTCAAATACAGTTCAAATTTTACATATACAGTGGACTACAAAACGGGTCCAAGACTATAGCGACTTCAATTGTGATTTAAACATCAACAATCCATATACAGGCTGGGATTAAAGTATGGAATATTTGAAAAAAGCGATTTAATCCCACACTGTATATATTAATAAATGTGACAGTCTTAGCTACAACTTGGCGAAACAGAATCTTTTTTAAACACCTTGTAAAGCATTTTGATTACTTTTAACTGGCGTAGACTTTTAATAGGGTTCTACTATCCTGATCCATACAAAAACGAGAAATGCAGATTTCTATTTCAATTTGCAAAATTCTTTGTACTTTTCCGCACAAATATGTCAGAAGATAATGCCATATCGCAGACGGGACTCGACATAGGCAAAATGAAAAGCTTTAAGACTAAAGATAGTAACAGTTGCTCGCAGATTTCTCAACCCATACAGAGCTGAACAAAGCTTCCCACATAAAACATCACAATGTTCCTCCCACCTCAAACTACCCCCCAAGAGCAAACCCAAGAAGCTTACAGATGCACTCTCAGGCATTGATCTGCCACCATGTCTCACATACAAACTGCAAGACTTGTGCACCGACGGCAATGAAAAGGCCAATAAGTTTGTCTTACCGCCATTCAAGACCAGACAATTCCGCTCACACCACTCGGCCATCCCTGACATAATTGTGTTATGGTTAATTGTGATCCTGATATAAAGACGAGAAATACAGATTTCTGTTTAAATTTGCAATATTTTTAGTATTTTTCACACGCAAATACGTCCTCGCCTGATACTTAATATACCTCCTTGCGTTTATGTGATCCTGATACAAAGACGAGAAATGTAGAATTCTATTTCAAATTTCAACAGTTTTAGTATTTTTCCCGCGCAAATATGTCCTCGCCTAATAGTTAATATACCTCCTTGCGTTTATGTGATCCTGATACAAAGACGAGAAACACAGATTTCTGTTTAAATTTGCAATATTTTTAGTGTTTTTCACGCGCAAATACGTCCTCGCCTGATACTTAATATACCTCCTTGCGTTTATGTAATCCTGATACAAAGACGAGAAATGCAGAATTCTATTTCAAATTTCAATATTTTTAGTATTTTTCCCGCGCAAATATGGTAAATTTTGTTTTGCGGTGTAATCCATTTTTCGTTCGGTTATTCTAAGGGACTGTGAATAGAACTCGCTCTAAATCCTATTCTAAATCTACTCCAATGGTTTAATGTGTTTAAACTCTGCTCTTGTTCCACTCGGATACTGGAGTAAATAACACAGCATAAATGTATTCAATTGTGGTCGCTCAGATATGTTAAATTTATTGATTAAATTTGTTATATTAAACTTATGGTATTGCTATTATAAAGAAAACAATATTGATATTATATTTATTAATATAATAAATAATAACACGTAATTGTATAATTTTTTGATTACAGCCTACTAAATATATTTAACATTTATCAAATCAAAACTTTATTTGTACTCTAACATAACAGAAAGAACTACATATCGAAAAAGAATTTAAATCAAATTAAATAGCTACGAAAATGTAAATGATCTACAAAGGATTTCACAAAAAAAGAAAATATATTATGGAATAGGTTTGACACCAATTTATTTCTATTAAAAATGTTGTAAAACACGTCGTTCAATTGACGAGGTGTAGGATTATTATTACAACAACCCTGTGATCGAATACATATTACCAAATAATAAATCCAAATGATCTTGACTAATGGTTCATTCACGTACAGTTGGCCTGCAGTCTCAGCATTGTTGTTCTGGACTTCCGACCAAACAAGTCTGCAGATTTTCTCCTACACACATTCAGTTCTGCTGCACTATATATGGAAACTTTAACTGCAGATCTCGATATCTGCAGTTCCAATCTGCAGGCGATCTGTGCGTGAATAGGTACCATAATTTTATATGTGGGGATGTAAGATTAAAATTTGTTGTTCTACACATATCTCCTTATACAGGCTCTTCTATACTTTGAGTGCATATAAGAAACCTAAAATCCCTGTTTTGCTACTTGTTTGAAGTAAAAGCTCTCCGTTCTGATTTTTCCATGGTTAAATTTTAAGATGTACCGTCAAAAGTTAAGGACGCCACACAAACACCTGCTTCGTATGCCATTTCTAAACTTGTTTGTACTAGATGAGTTCGTTGTCCGGCATTAACACCATTTACTAAAAAGTATCCAACAGGCAACTTCCAAGAACAATTTATTGCAACAACCATAAAAACAAGTGCATCCTTTGCAATTTCAAGACTTCAAGCAATTTCAGACTTTTCATCTGTCATATTGAATATCGTCGTTTAGTCACAAACTACAAACAAAATTAATAACTATTAGTATTATATTACCGCAAATGTAACGTAATCTTTTACCTTTTGCTTTGGTAATTTTGTAAAAACTGTTGGTACTGCATGTTACTGATGAGCTTTTATCAAAATCTTCTTTAACAAAATGTTTTGAACGTAAACAACTATTGCGGGTTGGTTGTCAATCTTTCCTGCCTTCAGCTTCAATCCATGCACGTCTCCGATCAGGGTTTACTGGGAATCTAAAATATGTATTTATATAATATATAATATGAACCACGTATACAAATATTACACATTAAAAAAAGTGTTATCTGTAATAAGATTCAAGCATAATAGTCAAATTTACGACAAATAAAAAAACAACTTTTAAGATTAATTGTTTTTTTAAATATTTCGCTAGATCAATCTTGTTCAAAATTTACCACCGAATGATGCTGCAAAATGAATAACCTTCTCAAATTGATTTTTGGACTCATGCCAAGAAAACCCTAATTTTCCCCTTGAAAATTATGTTGTCCGACGAATGCACCTTTACCAACATGGCATGTTTAATCGAAACAAACACTAACGCAACAAAAACCCAAGGGAAGTGAGAAAGCGCAATTTTCAGAGAAGATTTAGTATTAATATTTGGTGCGGCGTCTTCGGTGGAAACATTGTGGGCCCATTCCTTATCTACGGCTAACAGCGTTATAACCATCTCGCTGATGATTTAGCCGTGTATTGTAAGAAACGGCCGGGTGGTGGAGTCTTTTACACTTAAAATGATTTACTAAATTCTACGATTACCCGATGTTAGACGTGCACGACGCCGACGCACCTTAATCCTCTTCGCGTGGTCCGGCACCTCCCTTCGAAGAGGTGTGTGTGATTTTGGGGTAGCGTTAGCCAAGGTCACGCGAGACTGGAGGTTGACGTCGCACTCACCAACCCGTTCTTATGATTTTCAGCCGTCCGTATCAGTTTTCCAAGTTAAAATTTTTATAGATTATGTTGCCACCATTAACTCGGAAGCTAATACATCTGACTAAAACTCAATCCTTAACGAGAATTAATCATCTGTAATCTCAATTTACCAATGAAGATGTGGAATTCCAAAATAAAACAATAAACAGTTTTAGCTAACCTAATTTATTAATAAAATTAATTTAAACGATTGCAAATTATGTACACCTTCATATAATTAAAATATAACGAAATGATAATAATCAAAGTAAAGATATATTATTTTTAACAAGAATAATCTAAATATAATTTAACATAAAAAAATAGGTATTTCACTTAAAAGTTTATTCTAATGAGAGTTCCTTTTACCCCATTTAACATTTAACGTTCAGGATTTCTTTTAGAAAATATTACTTGACATATTAATAGTCAAAACTTTAAATTTAATAAATCTTTCGATTACTGCATAATTTCACTTATAATTTTACAACTTTCAGCAATGACTAAAATGAGAACTTCCTTTTTGCAAGTATCTTAATTCACGTCTAAAATATCAAATTCAACAATTTTTCAGTTTATTAAATTCAAAATTATAACCACCTTTTTTACACTTTCACGTACTAAAGCTAATTTAGCCCTTTCTTGTCACTTTACATTGTTCATCAATAAAATACATTTTCGATTTTCACATTTCAGCGTTCACGCCCCTATCCTGACGTCGTTAGCGAACGCGAATAAAACATTTTTTTTTGTACTCACAATTTTTACGTCCAAATTTGCGCAGTTATCCGTCGTAAAGCTACCGAACAATCGTAATTTTTATCGGTGACTCCAAACCGGGAATTCCCCCTGTTCTTTAGCAGTTTTTTAAGTAGTTGCGCCACGACGAACTACTAGGGAATCCGTAACGATCTCGACGGGTAATTGGCAAATTTTCTTCAGTTACCCATATTTATTGGCTTGGTTCGTGTCGTCAAACCTATGTCGTCATCTTTATTCTCATTGGTCGAAATTAATATTTTTTTTGTTTTTCCCTCGTCCGCTGACTTACTCCTACGACTTACTTGAGTCAGCAAAGTCATAAGGACATGGAAGTTCTCACGTAGTCTTAACATAAACACAATAATATTAAACCGAGGCGGCTTTATTCGTAGAATTTTACTAATGGAAAATTTTCAATAACAAAACTCAATACTCGTAAACAACTTGCGTTTATAATTCTAAATGATTCAAATATAATTTGGCTCTAACATAATTAAAATAATAATAATTCTTAAATTTTTATTTTACATCAAAATTAATAAAAGTAAAATTAAATTCCTTATTTTTCGTTAATGAACGTATTTAAAATTTAGAAGCATCCACAGTTGGCGGATGCTTACAGTATCTTGACGAACTGCCACTGATTGTGAGGCAGAATATGTTTTTTCGGTAAGATGGTACTCCTGTCCATAATGCCAATATTACTACAAATTGCTTGAACGAATTGTTTGGGCGGAACTGATTAGGTACTAACGGCCCAACTAAATGGTCCCCTCGTTCGCCCGATTTAACCCCGCTCGACTCTTTTTTGTGAAGTGATTAAAAGACAACGTATTTACAACATTGCCTTAAACCGCAGACGAGCTAAAAGACCGAATTAGCCAGACTATTTCAGATATTCGCAACGATGGCGATGTATTAATTTGAGTAGTAAATAGTATGAGACGACGATGTCGGTTATGCATAAACAGAATTGGCTCACAATTTGAGAATTTTCTTTAGTTCAATTCTAAATTTTGGTTTCGAACACCATGATTTAGTTTTTCGTAAGCGCTGCTCCAATTATGTCGGGAAAACGATCAGCATAAAGTCTCTGCGCTTAAACACAGTTTGTTTGTTACTCAAAATAAACTTGTAGCATATCTACTAGTTCATTAATTGTATTCTCCATTTTGGGATGGTAAACAGTAAACAAAATGAACTTCTTTAGGCACTTTGAAAAGTCAAATAAGTGATGCAGTTGTTTTACGCTTGCTTAATTGTTATCAACAATTGAATAGGTGATTGAAGAAGGATAATATTCCCAAAAAAGCGAATAATATTACACGGCCTTTAAACATTGATAACTAATAAAACATTACATTTTGAACATTTTCCAAAAAAATGGCTGATTTCATGGTCTGCAATTTGTCAATGGATAACTTTTCAGTAGAACTTATAGTTTGGGCAAGAAACATATTTTTTTTTCGTGTTTATCAGAAGTGGGGTTTCGGGAATCTTATCCTTTTTCCACTCACCGATTCAATTGTTTGTGCCAGAAGATTTCGGATTTAACAGCCTACTAGCTCGAACCAGTTTTTGCATTTTTTGCAAAAATGTCATAGGACTAAAAGCCTAGACCGGTGAAAAGTACTTAAAAAGTTGCAGCTAACACTGACCCATTTAATAATATACAGTGTGTCGCACTTTAGCCGGCACCACCCCTGTATTTTTTTTTTTTTTATATATATACATATATATATTATCGATTTAAAAAACTTCTTTTTCCTGATTATACCCCTCACTAAATTGTACTTTTAGGGTATGTTACTGTTAAAATTCTAGTCTACTACGATTTAAAATAAACAGCAGAATTGAAGAAGTCGTATTAGGGATTTTTTTATCAACAAAACTTGTTAATAAAAGTTGTTCAGAATCGTTCAAATAAGCTAAATCCAAATTTCATTAAAAACAAACAAAATTGAAAATCTCAAAAAATGTCGTTTTTTGTTATTGTATTGAATTAAAAGAGTAAAATAACAAATCATGGCAAACTTGTGAGATTATTACTCGCATTTTTTGGACTCGGAAATTTTTTTAGAGATTTTCAATTTTTTTTGTTTTTAATGAAATTTTTGATTTAGCTTATCTGAACGATTCTGAGCAACTTTTATTAACAAGCTTTTTTGATAAAAAAATCCCTAATACGACTTCTTCAATTTTGCTGTTTATTTTAAATGGTAGTAGGCTAGCATTTTACCTTAAAGGGAAAGTAACATACCCTAAAAGTACAATTTAGTGAGGGGTATAATCAGAAAAAAGAAATTTTTTAAATCGATAATATATTAAAAAAATACAGGGGTGGTGCCGTCTAAATTGCGACACACTGTATATGGTTTGTTGATGATTAAATTGAAATCGCTATAGTCTTAGTCCCGTTTTGTAGAACAGACTGTATAGCTCTAATTCTTATCATAATACAACTAGAAAAATGTAACATTTTTAGGTACGTTATGAACTAATAAAGGGTAATGGTGAGCTATTCAAAGTGCAACGAGAAAATGGTGATATTGAAATAAAACAAAATTTAGAAGGGCATAATCGAGAATATGAGTTGCTTATAGCAGCCTACGATAAAGGTATGTTTTATATTGGAACAATACATATTTAAATGATCATCCTTTTTTTCTTCTTCTTTTAGGTATTACACCTTGCAGAACTGATGTTACAGTTCATGTGAAAGTGATTGATCGGTCGATGCCTGTGTTTAAGAAACAATTTTATTCCGAAATTGTTCCTGAAAATGTGGAACTTCATTCTCCTTTAGCACTTTCGGTTCAAGCTGAATCGCCTTTAGGCCGTAAACTTATTTACAGTATCATTAAGGGAAATGACTTGGAGGAATTTGCATTAGATTTCAATACAGGTAAGTTTTGTTTAATTGATTTACTTAATAGATAGCATAATTATAATCATTCCTATCATCATTTACTCTCGTAATATTTTTATTTTTCAATCCTAATATTTTCTTTTTATAACAGGAGATGATTTTCCAAAAAATTTCACATCACTTAAAGATTTTCTTAATGCATTTGTGAATACTGACGATTCAAATTCTTCCACAGGTATTTTTGTAAGAGAATTTTAGAATGAATAACTTTTTTTGCATATTTTCATTCTTAAAATATTGACTTCCCTAATAAAAGCAGTGATTCACAACTTCGAACTTCACTTCTCTCATGTTAATTTGAACTGAGTAATGTTGAGAATCACTGGTGGTGTTGGTTTCTAACATTTCTGACAAAAACTAATTTTGATGCTGTTGAGCTATTTTTTATGCAGTTGAATATGAATTTAAAATTAATATTTATAATTATAATAAATAAATGTTTATTAGTAACTTAATAAAAAAAAAATATATGACGACATATGTGTTGTTTTGCTCAAATATTACAAATGAAATTACTAGACCTTTTCTTATAGAAAATTATGGTCATCTGTAGTCAAATGATATAAAATTACAATATTTTACAGCAAAAATATAAATCGAGCACTAACAAGAGCAAAAAAAAACACAAAAAATTAAGGTAACACCAAAATTAAGGAATGAAGAAAATGTAAGAAATAATTATATACATATTTTTGTTTCCAAGCATTTACAGCCAAAAAATTTCACACAAATCAAAATATTAATTAGGTTAAATTATACTATTTATTTTACTAATAAGAGACTTGTTTTCAAATATCTTTTAATTTCTCTACACAAGTAAACATTGATACTTATTTGAATACAGATGATCCAAATTCTGTTAATCCCATAACATGTATTAAACGCTAATATTTTAATACGATTTGTAAATATACAAAATCAAAACTGTAGGACTGATTTTTAACACTGTAGCGTGAGTTTGTTTTTGAGCATTTAATTCAAATTGATACATAATAATTCCCTGCGAAATTACACAAGACTAAAATGCAATTTCTATTTCACAGCCCCTGACAGTAACAATGGTCCCTGTGAGTATTTTTACAAAGAATAATATTGCTACTGATGCTTGTTACGTGCCTCTTGCTTTATATTATTAACTATATTTAAAAAATGCTCACACTTTGTAGCTTGTTAATTTTCGTTCTTCCCTATGATGTTTGCACATTGCATTGCATGTGTAGCTTAACTACAATTCTTTTTCACTATATTAAACATTGCAAGTTTTAATTTACGCATGTACTTTCATATTGAGATGTCAAGGTATGCATTTAAATTATTTTTATAAAGAACCAAACTCACACATGTTTTGTATTTGTTAATTGAATGTATTTCTGCAGCACTGGAAAAAATTTAAACCATATCTCACATCAGGAGTAAATCTATTTGTGATCTGGCTTATTGGAACAAAATTATCTGCATATTACAATCATTGCCACATTTTTTTAACTTTCACTTTATATTTTTAAATATAATTGTAAGCCTTCTCCTGTATCATGTGTTGCCAATAAATAGGGTTTCAAAATCCTGGAAAACTTTTTTGAAAGAAAAAGGGCAAAATGTCAAAGTTAAAAGTTTTGTGTTGAAGACTCAAGGATTGAAGTGCTTACAATTGCAAATAATATTGACAAACAGCAAGTAAAATTGTTAAAACAGACAATATTCCAACTCATTTAATAAGCATGTGATTAAATATGACTTTTAATTTTTTCATTGCTAATTATCTTAAAAGTGCATCTACCTCTCCACATTGCATTTAAGGTCAATCGTAAATAACTATTGCCTGCTCATTTCTTAGTAAAATCTATGAGTATTTTATTCTTTTGTTATCATAGAATCTTTCACAGTATTATGATAAAATACTCATAGTTGTATTACGTTTTTGTAAATAAATATTTTTATTTTCTTTTATATACAGGTGTTATATCTGTTGTTGATGAGCTTGATTACGAACAGCAACAGCAATACGAATTATTGGTTAGAGCAACTGACTCCGTATCGGGAGTATATGCCGAAGTAACAGTGTCGGTAGTCTTACAAGACGTAAACGATTGTCCTCCAGAGTTCACAGAGGAAAGTTACAACGTTTCCATATCAGAAGCGGCGCCATTTGGAACTTCTATTCTTACAGTCACAGCCAGAGATAATGACACAGGAATAAATCAAAAAATTATTTACTCAATTAAGAAAGATGAAAACAACAACGCCACAGACTTTTTTCACATAGATGAAAACGATGGAATTATCTACTTAAAGCAATCATTGGATCATGAAGTATCAACCTCTCATCATTTCATCGTTATAGCAACTGATCAAGGCGTCCCCAGTTTGTCAAGTACAGCTCACGTCTGGTTAACAGGTATTCATATATTTTAAATATTTGCAAAAATTATTATGTTTCTTGAATTTTAGTTTTGGATATGAATGACAACCCACCAAGATTTGAACAACCTTCGTACTTTTGTGGATTATCTGTGCATGCCAAAAGAGACCAATTTGTTACAATAGTAACTGCAAGTGATCCAGATTTGGTGGACCAATCTCGCTTACGTTATTCCATTGTGGCCGGAAACGAACAGCAAACCTTCTCAATAAACCCAAATTCTGGAATCATCTCTCTTACAAACCTGGCTAATTTTGGTGATCAAAAAAGTTTGATGTTAAACGTTTCCGTTTCTGATGGCGTCTACACAAATTTTGCTAGACTGAAAGTTGAATTAATTCCAGCGAATTTGTACTCGCCAATATTTTCTGATATTATCATGAACGTCCAAATAGCAGAAAATATGCCCGTTGGATCCTATGTAACGATCGTGAAAGCTTCTGATGATGATTTTGGTATTTTTGGAACAGTTACTTATTCCATACATTCAGATCTTTTAAAAGAATTTTTCTCAATTGATAAAACTACTGGAAAAATTGTAACTAAACTCAAGTTGGACCGTGAAAAAGAGAAAATGTACGAAATTCCTGTCATGGCTACAGATGGAGGAGGAAAATCTGGATTTTTGACTGTGAACGTTAAAGTAACAGATGAAAATGATAATGCTCCTAAGTTCCACTTGAGAGAGTATAAAGGAAGCATTCCATTAAATTTTACTCGAGGATTGTACTTTATGAAGGTAAAAAGTTTAAAAATGAAATATTTTTTTAATAAAATAATGTTTTATTATTTTTTATGTATTAGATTCGTGCAAGTGATCCAGATGAAGGCATTGCAGCAAAATTGAAGTATTATATATATGAAGAACAATCATCAGATGTGACCAAAATATTTTCTATTAATTCTGAAGATGGAGGACTATTCTTAAATAAAGATGCCTCTGTTTATGGTAATATGTTATAAGATATACATATTAAATTAACTGCAACATTAATACAACCTGGAAATAATTATGATTATCTTATGAAAAACATTTTCTAGGATCAGACCAAATTGCAATACAGTGCACGTCAAAAGTAACTCATAAATTCATTTATAGCTAATATAGAGGTTTTACAAAAAAATCCTTCAAACGGTATAACGATTTTGTAAAAAAGTCATTATGTGACGGTAAAAATTACCCCCCCCCTTTTTTTTATGACATTTTCGGATAGATCAAAAAATTCTCTTTTTGACAACATAACATGTTGTAGGAGTTTTATAAAAAAATTTAAAAAATATTTTCCCCCATCATGATAAATCATTCGAAATGGTGTTCGAAATGGCCACCGTTCATCTCTTGGCAGTAGGCAAGACGATAGATAAATTCTTGTCGGATATTGTACAGGACAGCAGGTGTTATTGCCACAATTTCTCTTCTAATGCTCTTTTAGATCATCTAAATTTTGAGGACGATTTCGATACACTTTGCTTTTTAAATATCCCCACAAAAAGTAGTCTAACGGTGTGAGATCTGGTGACCTAGGTGGCCACTCTTTAGCTCCCCGTCTACCAATCCATCTGTTTGGAAAAATTTCATGTAGGTATGCCCGTACATTGGCAGCATAATGCGGGGGAGCGCTGTCTTGTTGAAACCAAATCTCATTATTGAGTAAACCTGGTTCCAAGTTATTAGGGAATAATTCGACTAAAATGGGAAGGAGAGTGTTTCGAAGAAAGTCTAGGTGAATGTCACCAGTAAGATTACCATCGAAGAAATAAGGCTCAACAATGTGATCACCAATATTTTCTGCCCATACATTATGTTTTTGCGGGTGTTGAGAATGACCTTCTTGCATCCAGTGTGGATTATTTCTTGCCCAGTAACGACAGTTTTGTCTATTAACTGTTCCGTTGAGATAAAATGTAGCCTCATCTGTGAATAAAAGTTTTTCTACGAATTCTGGATGTTCCTGGCAAACGTTCATCATATTTTCGCAAAATTCCGTCCGTCGATCAGGATCGTCCTCACACGTCCTCACCTGACAATTCTTGAACCAACTCAATCTTGTAAGAATGATACTTTTCACGTCTTAAAAGTCTTATGACAGATGATTGACTAATATGATAATTTAGGCCAAGCTCGTTAGACGAAAAATGCGGATTATCCTCCAGTTCCAAAAGGATCGACAAGCTTGTTTCGTCATCGGCAGCTTTTCTCCGCCCAAATTTTGGTGCATCTTTCACCGACCCCGTCTCCCAAAACTTTTTTCAATTCTGCTCACAGTCGATTGTGTTATCGGGGGCCGTTCGGGATGCTCTTGATTAAAAAGAGCAAAAACTTGTTGCTGGATTCTTACACGATCTCCATACCCAATCATTATCAAAATTTCGATACGTTCTGTCATAGATAATATAACCTACTGGATAGAATGGACTCTTTCTAACAAATGCTATAAACCTTAATGGCTCCATCTGCATGCTTTGGAGAATATTAAAATATCAAAGCTTGCTTCGATTCAATTTATATACATTTCAAATTTATGTATTTTAAAGGTGCGAACGCACTGAGCGGAACTGCACTG
>JAFFZR010027752.1:0-19544 GCA_018397195.1 Lethrus apterus | reverse complement strand
TATTTATATTAAATAAAATCCTATAGAAAAATTATCCTAGGAAAAATACAAAATTGCCGTATGTTTAGTAAACGCCCTGTATATTTATATTATATATATTGAAATATTTGTATTGATTATAAAATCCTATTGAAAAATATCCGTATTTCGAGAAACACAAATCGAACACACTGGAATAAAACGGTTTGTTAGTCTTAAACTGCAGGTAGTGTTATAAAGACCCGATATTTCATACCACATTCAAAATTCAGTATTGCTTTAAATGGTCAAACAACGGTCCTATGCTATTTCAACGTATTTTCTGAGATGTCTTTAAGACCAATAGGTTGGAAAAAGCAGGCAGAACTTAATTCTCCGCGTGTACCTGCAGATGATCGCCCGATCCCGATGTACTACCCTGCATAGAGGTTACACATATGTCGTAATTAGTGTTGCCTAATTGTAAGGCACAAGCCAAAATACTTGTCAATGTCTGTTCAAGTATTAGATTCCCAAGTGTACAGCAATACGCCTTTTGAATTTTAATTACGGAGCGAACCCAACCCTCATCCCATACATCCACATATCTTTGTACTCTAAACGTACTCTTAATAATACCTTTTGAATTTCAATTACGGAGCGAACCCAACCATACGTCAGTGTTTCAACTATATATTTAATTCGAGAGAGGGAAGCGGCAGTTTGAATGTGTGTTCAACATTAATGGACTGGAAATCTGGTCACTTATACGTGGGTATACGATGTATACCCGTGTATACCCAGAAAAATGACCCCGAATGAAATTATTTCTTACTATTCTGTTGGATAGTTAGAATAAATTTAATAACGATTTGTTGCACAAAAGAGTAATAATTACACGCGCTATGTTAATACTTCATTTCCAAGTCTTGGAACAGTTTTAAATAGTTTATTTTTAAATCTCACTTAATTAGTCTGTATTAATAAGTACACAGGGGTGGGCTCCTGATGAAGTTCCCCCCCTAGACAATTTAGACAATATGATAAAAATGTTGTGGTTTGAAAGCATAATAGAAATTCTAATATTATTACCGTATGCAAATAAATAAATAATATTTATACCAAAAATTATGTGCTATTTATTAATCGCAACAAAAAATAAGTGAATTTAATTTTATTTATTTATTGATCACGTACACGTTCTTTATAAAAAAATTTACTTGTGGGCCCCCTTTGTCTCCTAAAACCAATATTTTTAGAACGAGTCCACCACCGTCTCCCAGTCAATTTAAACAGGCTTTGAACGTATCACAAAGTATATGAAAATAATAATCATTTTATCGTTTTATTCTACAGCTCATTAAATTAGTTAATTATTAACAGATGACCTATGGAAGAAGCACAGGAAGTTAGTAACACCAGCTTTTCATTCCCAACTCTTAGAACAGTTCGTAGACACCTTCAACTCAGTGACGAAGATAATGATTGAACAAATGAGAAGTAAAGTCGGTAAACAAATCGATATATATCAGCACGTAAATTTATGTGCTTTGGATATTATAGCTGGTAAATGTAAAACTTGTGTCAAAGAAAACTTTCTAAATTAATTTCTACAGAAACAGCGATGGGTGTTCCCGTTAACGCACAGAAAAGATCCGATTCAAAATACGTCCATTACATAGGCGAAATGTTAAGAATTATATCAACTAGGTCGTTTTCGGCATTAACAGTTCATGACTGGATATTCCGTTTAACTAAAGATTACCAGATTGAGCAGAAAGCCATGAAAGTATTGAAGGGATACACGAATTCTGTCATTGATAAAAAGAAGGAATCGTTGGAAAACAATCGTAATTCACTTCAAAGATCGTTATCCAAAGACCCAGAAAAGAAGGTTAGAAAAGCTTATTTAGATTTGATTTTCGAACAACCAACAATAAACGGTGAGAAATTGACAGATGAAGAAATTAGCAATTCTGTGGAAGGATTTATGTTTGCTGTAAGTAAATAGTTTTTAAATCATCCTTATAAAAGGACTTTCCTTTTTAGGGCCATGACACTTCTGCCATTGCTACAGGTTGTGCTTTTTATTTGCTATCAATGCATCCAGAGATTCAGGTATGTAACATCAAATTTCCATAGGAAATTTCAAAGTGAAATATGCATTTATAGCAAAAGGCTTTTGAAGAATGTAGAACGGTTTTTGGCGACGATAAAGATAGAGATGCCACATACAAAGAATTGCACGAACTTCGTTACTTAGAGATGGTAATAAAAGAATCACTCCGTTTATATCCATCCGCTCCATTGATAAGTAAATTATTGTTAGAAGATATGGAACACAGTAGGATATTAACGATAATATTTTAACGAGTTAAAAAAAAATTGTTTCAGATGGTTACATATTACCTAAGGGGTTGTCCGTCTTGATAATGATACACACTATACATAGAAGAGCAAAATATTTCCCCAACCCAGAGAAATTTGACCCTGAACGGTTTAGTCCCGAAAATCAATCGGCACTTATACCATTCAGTTTTATTCCATTCGGAGCTGGTGCTCGAAATTGCGTGGGTAAGATAAATACAACTTTATTAATATATAATATATATATATATATATAATATATAACAGGTCAGAAATTCGCAATGCTGCAGATGAAGCTCGTGATATCAAAGACACTTCGAAACTACGAATTGCTACCGGCGGAAAATTTCGAATTAAAATTATTACCACAAGTCGTACAGAAACCGGTAAACGGCATTCACGTTAGAATTAAAGATCGACAGTATTAGACAAATTTTGTATATAATTTCATATAATTTGTATTCGTATAATAAAATATTGTTTTGTTATATGAGACGTTTTTCGTAGATAAAGTTAAATTTACGATGTAATCTCACCTTGAATTGTGTCTAAATAAATCGAGATCTACGCGATTTTGATTTATTTAATGTTTAATTAGAAAACAATTACGATAAAACAGATTGGCAATTAATATTACGTAATATATTATTAGATAGCTTATAGAAAAATTGTGATGTTGAGCCAAGGATTATTTAATTTAAAAAGTTGTACAAAAGACCCGAATTAAATAAAAATTAACAAAATGGTATACAGAGTGTTCAAAGTTATCTGCGCACTATTGCTATCTTCGTTATTTTTGGAGTACAAAGTCGGTTAAATTAGCAAAGATACAGTGATTTTTCCGCTGATTACAATGCTTCACACAAAAAAACAATTGCGTATCACATTTCAGAGCCAACTGAGATAATTAGATTTTTTTAAATGGAACAATCTGTATATTTATGTAGCAGTCGGTAGAAAATGAAATTTTACACAAAATCTCTTATACTACTATTACCCAGAAATGAAAAACAGAAGAGCTACGACGACATTAATACAGGTCACCGCACATGTGATAACTTTAATAATAATAATAATAATATTTATTCATGCCAATACCACAAGTGTTTACATACGTCAAAAAAAAAACAGAACAAGAACAGATACCTTAAATAAAATTAAACGAAATTTGCTATATCATTAAAATTATTACACAAAAATTCATCAAAATTATAGAACGCTTTCGATATCAAATAATTTTTTAAGGTAATATATTAAAGAACTTTGAAGAGAAATAATTTACACCATCTCTACTTCTCCTCAACCTATGGTATTTAGGTCTTATGTGATCGTTAAATCTGGTAGAGTACCCGTGATAATCACTATTTAGATTGTAATCATGAATATTTTCTTTAATGAAGAGCATACATTCTAAGATGTATGTATATTACAAGAGTAGCCTGTACAATTGAAAATATTATTGGAACGTGTGTTTATTTAACATCTTTAGTAATTTTTCGATAATTTAATTAGCCAAACAACAACCGACCCCCGTTAGGACAGCTTGTATAAATTATCATTTATACTTTAACAATTTGCAATCTAATCTTAAAACGGAACAAACGCAATAAAATTACATTGAGCGTTGTAACATTTGTTCCGTCCAATTTGAACACAATCGGGATAAATCGAAAAAAGTTTAATTGGAAATTCAACAGCAAAGTTTTCCAAAGTTTTCGAAGAAATAATAAGTTACAAAATCTTATCAAATGTTATCCCACACAAAAGTTTTTAAAGAAACATATGAGTACAAATAACAATTGATTCGAAACAGAATATGATTAATTTGTCTCGCGAAAATAGAGAATGTAAAAAAATTGTTATCCTTCGAACTTTAGGATGCGCATAAATCGTTGAATATACCTGGGATAATTTATGCGGTTTCAAATAACTGAAGCACATTGAAATACATATTAAATGAATCAACTTTTGAAAATTACATACTGAAAATAAGAGTTCGTTATACCATAGGTATTGTACTGCAAAAATTTTAAAGATTTATTGCAAAATTATTTAGAACTACCCTGCATGTTAATTCAGTAAACAAATACAGGATGTTCAAATTGAACCCGGCACTATTGCCAACTTTGTTACTACTAAAGATACGATATTGGTTAAATTACCAAAGTAGTAGCGGTTTTTCTTCCGATTACAATGGTAAAATTGTAAAAACAATTGAACTTCGCGTTTTCGAGATATTCAAACATTTTTTTAAAATAGAATACCTATATATTTATGTAGTAGTCGGTAAAAAATGAAATTTTGCACAAAATCTTCTTATACTACTATAACACAGAAATGAAAAACAAAAGAGCTACGACGATATTAATACAGGTCACCGCACATGGGATAACTTCGTTATTAGAGAAGCTACAGTGTTGGTCAATGCATCAAAAATGTGTTTTTTCTGCTGATTACAATGGCATACTCAAAAAAACGAGTCGCAAATTTTTTTTTTGAGACATCCTGTATATATTAATTGATAAAAAGTTAAATTTTACATAGAATACTCTTGTAATAGTACAAGATGAAAGGTCCAAAGCTTAGGACGAATTTTAATGTAAAATAAGTAAATAAGTATGTCATTGTAATCAGCAGAAAAAACTACACATTTTTGATTTATTGACCAACACCGTAGCTTCTATACTAACGAACTTATCCCATGTGCTTTGATCCTGTATTAATATCGTCGTAGCTCTTTTGTTTTTCATTTCTGAGATATAGTAGTATAAGAAGATTTTGTGGAAAATTTCATTTTCAATCGACTACTACATAAATATATAGGGTATTCAATTTAAAAAAATTTTGTTTTTTTAAATATCTCGAAAACGCGAAGTTCAATTGTTTTTAAAATTACCATCGTAATCGGAAGAAAAAACGCTACTACTTTGGTAATTTAACCAACATCGTATCTTTAGTAGTAACAAAGTTGGCAATAGTGCCGACTTCAATTTGAACACCTGTATACTTCATAATTATTGTTATTCTTTATACTGTCAGGTATTTGTACTTTGAACTTTCATTATATAAAAAAAAACTTTTTTGCACTCTGATATTCAAACACAAAAAACTAAATAATTTTAAACATATCTGACCTGTTCAAATCCTCCTAGTAGATCAGTTGTATCCATAGCTGAAGTCACTGAAAGAGTATGAAGAGTCTTTCCCACCAATTGAGCCAAAGTACGAACAACACTACTTTTACCACAACCCGCACTTCCAACCTGTATTAAAAAACAGTTATTGCACGAACAGCAACAAAATATTTTAAAACTTACCAAAATACTCATCCAGTTTAAGTTGATGCAATAACTTAAGTTTCTCAAAACACTTAACTGGCTTCGCAACACTAAACAACTATTCTCCTGTTTCAAAATGTTAACATTACACTTATCGACTTCTCGTTTCAAGCAAACATCGCCAAAATACACCATTGTTTTAGTAACATAAGCCGTTACAGCATCACCACAAATTTTCTTCCCAAACACCTGCTCAAACAAGTCACAAACAACTAGTTTATCGTCAAATGTACGCATCCTGTCGTTGTATATTAACTGAATGAAACTTTCTGGCATGTAATCTTTAGTCTTGGAGACATTTTGATCGTAATGAAAAATTGTTGCCTCACACCACCTTGTTAGATCTCGTAAATTGTATTCCCATGGTCCACCTTTATATCCAAATGTGTGTGTATTTAGCTTTGCAACTAATTTGGTATTAAATTCAATCATTCGTTCTATCATCTGTGTTGGTAGTCTAGAGAACTGATTAGACAAAATGTGCCACATATCTTTCTCATTCAATGATGAAACATATACTTGTGTAAAACGATTGAGAAAAGATTTTGGTAAACCTCTACGAGAACCTCCTTGTCTTATGGGATTTTGTGAAGCAAAAAATTTGGTGCCAGGCTTGACAAAAAAGGTTTTAGCCAATTCGGGAATAAATATTTCACCTCTGTGATCTAAGCAAGCATTTAATCCTTCCAAAACTGATTGAGACGCCAAGTTTAATTCATCTAACAATATCCAATGGCCTCGCTTTAAAGCTTGAAGAAGTGGACCATCTCTCCAAGAAAATTGACCCTGACCTCCTTCAACTGGCAAATCTGCTCCAAAAAGATCCGAAATGTCCTAAAAATATCAAATATATGTAGGCGATTCTGATATTGGTTACACTATTTTAACAGGTGAAATCTGACCGTAGCTCAAACCTAATCTGTAAAAATGGAGGTTCTATCGTCAATTTAAATTTTCACATTTTTTTATGGGTATTCGCATCTCAATACGGTCTTGCGATTACTTGAATATGCGTCGCGTTTATAAACACCGACAATCGATAGGAGTAACATGAAATCCTGCAACACAACTTTAAAATGCAAGCGAGTCGGCGTTATTTCATATTTTATTCAAAACTAAAATATGTTTTTCTTGCATATCCTTCAACATGGGACTGACATTTTTACAAACTGGACTTAGGTCAGCTCTCAACTGTTAAAATAGTGTAAGCAATAATGGAATAACTATAGATATAAAAATTGACAAATGTTACTTACAGTCTGATCAGAAAGATTAACTCTGTAAATTTTATTTTTCGTTGCCTTTGCCAGCGCCGTTATCAAACTGGTTTTTCCTACTCCAGGACTTCCTTCCAGCAATATAGCTTTATTTAACTGCAACCCTCGAAGCAATCTTATTGTATTATAAATAGTTGTGGGTGCTTCAAAACAAAAATCATAATTTTGATTCTCAGAAGTGCCCATGTCAATATAAAATGGTTTTATTCCAAAGCGTTTCTCTGTAATTTCGATATTTATATTTTCCAACATATTTTTGCTGGGATAAATGTTAAGTTTGTGCATTTGATTTCTTAGAAAATTCATACAATCTCCTCTAAATTTTTCCAAAGTTATCTCACTAGAAATTAAATTTATATTTGTGATACAACCAGTTTTTAAAATTACCTCTCCATACTCGTTACACCTGATCCAAGGCTGTCCAAAAATGTCAAACACGCACCATAAACATAAACATCTGCTAATTCAACTTTTTCTGCACATGCTTTTATAAAATCGACCCATGTTAAAATATCTCTAATACTTATTGTAAATCTAAATACATAAATATTAATAACCAAGATACATTAAAAAATTATATACCTCTTTCCAATTTCAGTTGATTTAAACCAGTCGATGAAATCCATGATAAGTTTACCGTTACCACTTGAACCATCTACATATTTTAGGGGCAAGGTAAGATTAATGTTATGTTCAATAATGTCAATTAAATCCTGCCGATCAGTACATGACTCACACCAAATTTCCGTAAAACGATTTCTTAAAGCAGGAGAAAGTTCCTTTTTCCCAAAATCTCCACCAGGGTTCATTGTTCCAATAAAATGGAAACGTTTATCTGCTATTATAAGTTCAGAATTTTCTTTATTATTAATGTCAATGCCCTTTTCTGCCAGCAGTAATGTTCTTTCAGGTTCTATAAATAATAATTTATCATAATTGTTATTAATATAGTGTTATTCATTTACCTAATAATGAATTGAGCCTTTCCAATACGCTGTCATCGGCTAAAGAAATTTCATCTGCTAGAAATACGCAACCGTTTATCATAGCTTGAATAAGAGGTCCATCAACCCACTCAAATAATCTGTTAAGATCATCCTCCTATAAGAAATAATTTTAAAAATCTGATTTTATGAGTTCAATAACACATACTGTATGATCTCTAACAGGCCTTAAACCACCTATAAAATCACTGCTTTCGGTATGCATATGGCAATTTACAGTAACTAAATCTTGTTCATTTTTATCAGCCATAAGTTTACAAACTGTAGTTTTTCCACCACCAGTCTCACCAACCAATAGTATAGGTTCTTGGAATTCCATTGCTTTTGATACAAGCACTGCCAATTGTCGCATATTATAAGTCCAAACTATGTTTTTATGTTTTTCATTTTTCTGATCAAGTTTCTCTAGTATATCTCTTGTTACACATGAACTGTTTTCTGATACTGAAATATATAAAATAAATGAATGTATCTTAAGTATATTTACAAAACTTACAAGTAAATAAATTTTTCGAAATTACTTCTCTCTTCAAATACTTTTTAATGACTTGGGCGATTTCCTCCCTTTCTTCAGTTTTTCTCACTCGACCAGCCAACACTAAATAACCTTCATCAGCAATATGTTGATCCCAATCGTAAAGTTTTGTTTTGTTTTGAGCCAAACGATATCTTTCACCCCACCGGAATAAATCTCTAAGTGTTATAAAACCATGTTTTCCAGCAAAAGCAGCTGATCCACGTCTTCGCATCTATGTAAAAATAAAAAAGTATATTTTTCACATAATTAAAAACAAAAGAACTATTGGATAAGCTTCAATACATATTTTTTTAAATGACATACAACTACTGCATATAATTTAATTATAAATTAATCTCCTATTTACAAAATGTACACTGCAGGGCAAAAATTGATGGAAAATAAGTATGCGAACTATTAATATAAACTGTCTATACACAAGATTTTAGTGAAAAATCATTTATGTTGTAATATCTTACTTGAAGTTCCTTCATAATGCTAATCATCTTTTTAGCATAAGAAGGTGCCATTTCACATCTTTTATGTAAAATAAACTCCAACTCATTTGCCGGAATTTCATTAAAATGTAATTCCACAAATCGATTTCTAAAAGCTCTTGATAACATTTTCCGTCCACCATATGCACCTGGAGGATTTTGGGTAGCAAATAACATAAAATTTGGATCAGCCTTAACCGTTTGTTGTGTTTCAGGTATAAAAAGTTCACGATTGTCATCAAGAACTCTGTTTAAGGCTTCGAGAACATCAGTTGGGGCTAAGTTTAACTCATCTAAAATTATCCAGTGGCCTTTTCTCATTGCTTCGACAAGAAGTCCTAAAAGAAAAAATGACATATTTGATTTTTAAGTAATTTAACAAGTTACCTTCTCTAAAAACCAATTTTCCATTTACATCAGCTACGTATGAGCCAATATATTCTTGTAAATCGGTGTGTTCATGATTGTTAATTCTAACACATTTGTTTCCACTAGTTTTAGCTAAATATGTAATTAAGCTCGTTTTCCCAATAGATGTATCTCCCTGTAAAACACATTAAAAGAAAACTAACGAAAGTTAAATTTGCAAATATGCACCTGTAATAAAACTGGTAGTCGACCTATAGAAACTGCACGAACTAAATCCTTTAAGTTACGTCGAACGGATTCTGTTAATATATATTGTTTGGGAATATCTGGTTCAAGACTTCCTGTAGTTATCCAATAACCCTCAACTTGTAGATAATTATCAGACTGAAGTGAATTAGGTTTAGGTATTGGTTGTCGTAATGTTGCTTTGAGTTCACTGCTATTTCCAATAATATAGCTACAACAAAAACACTGAAAAATCCGATATGATATACTATTACACTTACTTATTGATCATACTTTCGACAATACCATATGATTGCAAATCAAGCTGAGTAAGAAAACTTAAACAGAAGGCTTCATACAAACTTCTGACAGAAGATCCACATGGATTTCTTGAAGCAATAATAAGAGCTCTACAGAGAGATCTTAGAGAAAAATGAGGTTTGTGACCTAATCCATCAGATAAACTTAATAATGCTGCCTTACGTACCATTAAATAAAATTTAACAAGTTTTTCTAATTTATTTTGGTTTAAAGATGAAGCTTCTAAGTAACTATTTACCAAAAGGAAAAGATCATTTTTTTCAGTTAATTCATCAACAAAAAATTCTGTAAATCGGTTTCTGAGACCAGCTGGTAAATCTCGTTTACCAACGTCTGTAGATGGATTCATACAAGCAAATAATATAAAATTTTCATGTCTGTTGATTGGTTTTTTATCGCCACGTTCTAATAAACTTA
This sequence comes from Lethrus apterus, assembly GCA_018397195.1. Lineage (NCBI taxonomy): Eukaryota > Metazoa > Arthropoda > Insecta > Coleoptera > Geotrupidae > Lethrus > Lethrus apterus. The sequence continues at coordinate 9,254 of JAFFZR010027752.1, read as the reverse complement.
ATGAACCTGTCGAACCCTCTAAAAGCCCTGATAAACATTCCAATGTTTCAGCATTTGCCAAATTTATTTCATCCAATAGTACCCAATATCCATTTTGTATAGCTTTCACTAGACTGCCTTCAATAAATGCAAAAGCTAACGCATTCTTTTGTTTCAGCTGTTGTTCCAATTTTTCTAATTTATTTCCAAATTCAGACCACAAAGTAAAAAAATGTGTACGTTTTTGAAACATTTCATTTGATTTGTCAGCTTTCTGTGTTTTGCGTTTCTTTCCAATTGCAGGTTTGGTTTCATTAGCCCTAGTCAGTCTAGTTATGGCGGCTATATAGCTCTTTTTCATTAATTTGACTAAATCAGCATAACGTTGTTCGTTGTAACAATATGCAATATTGCTGAGAAATTTTTTATTTTGTTCAACATTAAAAAATGCACGGAAAATATTTTCATATTCTTTTTTTATGGGACTAATAATGAATTTTAAATCAACTGGTTTAAAACCTCCTAATAAGTCGGCCGAATCAGATTGCTGATTCATATTTATTACAATTAGTTTTTGTCCTATAGTTTGTGCTAGATATTGTACAGTTGATGTTTTACCTGTTCCTGTTTCACCAACTAATAATACAGGTTCGCTTGATTGTACACAACACATGATTCGTTCTAGCAAGCAAGCTGAAGGTCTAGTAAAGCAAAATGTTGTATTTTTATTTGTATGATTGTTGAATCTTTTAACTGATGTTCTTCCAGATTGTAAACTTTCAGTTGTGAGACTCAGATTGGGTTTGTATTGGTTACAGAAGTACACAGCCTTATCATTGATTATTCCTAAATGAGTACTTATTTCTTTAGCTAAATTTAATCTTTCATCAATATTTGCATAAGAACAACAGAATATATCAATAGCATCTTGTAAAATTTTTAATGCACTAGACTGACTGGAAACATCAAAATCAATAATAGCCCTCGAACACCACTTAAACAAATCTCTTGTGGATATCAATCTGCCACCTCTTGGTAAATTTACATTATCGGTATTTGTAATATCTCTCTTAAACAACATAAATACATTAACCATTCGACTACAAACAGTTTTCAAGACAGGGTAAGATGTTTCTATTATTTCTTGTAGTTCACTAGATGATAATGGATCCATGTTTATTTGTAAAACGTGCTTCTCTAACAAGTTACTTGCACTGTTATGTTTTCTGTGATATCCCGTAATTGATGGCATAAGTCTAAAACAATTTCTTTATTTAATCATACTAATCCACTTATTAAGAATGAATGAATGTGTCAAGCGCTAGATTACCTCTGTGTCAGAAATAACTGAAAACCAGGAGTAATAGGAACATAATCTCTGTAACCAGGAACTGATAAATATTGATTTTCTAATAATCCATTTAATACAGAAGCAATATCCACACTAGCCGAATCTATATCTTCCAATAACAACCAGCTTCCATCAAGAACAGCCTACAATGTACATAATAAACATTTTTATAAATTTAAAATAATAATTTTTCACCTGAGTTAAAACGCCAGGCTGCCAGACAAATTCACCAGGAATGTCAGTACAACGATAAGTACCCAGCAACATCTTACCATCAGTTTGATCACCCAGTTGTATTTTAATGAAACTTTCTCCTAAAATTCTGCCAGTTTTCTGTGCAAGATATTCTACAAAAGCTGTCTTTCCTGATCCTACAGGCCCTTGTAAATTAATAGTTTTATTCGAAGCTATTCCTAAAGCAATTTTCCTAAGATTGCTCTTTGTAGATTGTACTTCCACTATACAATTGTCCAATCTAATATTTTCATAATTATAAACAGGCAAATATATTCCACTAATACATATAACATTTTTGGATAAACTCATTGAACTACAAATTTGATTGGATTTATTCGAATTTTCTCCAAGTTCACACACATCATTTAACAACATTTCATAATTATTATAACACTCTCTGTTAACTTTATGAGATAATACATTGTTTAATAAATCATGAAGTTGTTTCTCGTTCATACCAGTTATTATTCCAATGCACTGACAACAAATCCTAAAATGCATTTTTTATTATCACTAAAATTGTTAATTAAAATTTGTTATTACAAACCATTTAACCATGTCATCTTGGTGATTCAAATATTTTGTAATAAACTCCGACCACGACCAATTAAAACGAAAAAAATCTGGAGAAAACTTTAATAAAATGTAACAAGAATTTATAACTTGTAAATCAGTAATTTCAGATTCATTTACTTTGCTTCTTTTAACTAAATTAATACTATGAGCAAAAGGTGATGGAAACTTCTCAAAGTATTTCAACGTAAAACTAAAATGTAAGCATTATTATTATATAAGGCATGATAATCTCTTACCTTTTGGCGTCAGGATGCAATGTAATTATTTTAGCTAACATAATACAATTCAATTGATGATTTTTATAATCAAAAGAGGTGTTATCATCTATATTAATAGCTAAAGACAAAATATTTAAAATATCTTGTTTAAAATAGCTTAATACTTGTAATGTGTGCTGTGGATCTAATATAGCATCAGCTAATTTATGATATATTGCCTTAACATCTTTTTCAGTTGGGGACTAAAATATATACTACAAATAGCACAACATTGTTTATTTTAATATATGTACTTACAGAAAGTTGTATATCAGCAATAAATGTTTTAAACTGTGAATTAGTATTCGCAAATCTTTCCAAATTCTGTATGAAAGTATCTGAAATTCTAACACTTGCCATGATCACTTCAATTACATTTGTATAAAGGAAAACATTTAAATACCGCAACACGTGTTTAATCACCACGAACTAGGTTATGTTATGACTACTACCAACATAAAATTCATTTTCGTAATTTTTATTTTTTAGAATTTTTGAGTAAATTTATTGCTGTATCGTTGGCGACACTAAACGCCAACTGTCTGTATGTTAAACGATGTCAAATTTGACATTTAAAAAAACGTGGTTGAAAACTGTTGAAAAAATTAATTCATAATGGGAATAGAAAAGGTCCAGGCGCATCGCCCTGGTTCACTAAAACAAACAAATAAGTCACATAAGCATGGACGTCATAGATCAAAGGGGTCAATTAGCTTAGCCACCAAAGGTAATTTTTAGGTTAGTTTAATATCCCATTTGATTCATTTTAATTTAACAGGTAGAGTTTCTCTAAAAACCGCTATCAAGAAACGCAAATCCGAATTAAATAAGGAGCAAAGAAGACATCAAGCATTACAATTACGGAAAAATAAAAGAGATGAAGTTCTATCAAAGAAACGTTCCTTAGGTGGAAATGAACATGCGCCATTTTTAGGTAAATTATAATAAATGGTATTTTCAAGTTGTACTAAAATCCTTTCAGTTTGTGTTTTACCACTTCAAAAAGAATTTGATCCAACGGCAGCTATAAATATTCTAACTGAATGTGATTCCGAAGCAGTTGTAACAACTAGTCCTTCGGGTGTTATTCATATAAGGTTAGAATTGCATCTAAAAAAGAAAATACTATATCTGATGTTTTAGTCTTCCAAGGTTTAAACAACGGTTTGCTCTAATCCATCCTTCATTGGATAATGAATTGGCTATATTAGATATTTTGAAAGTTTGCAATACTGTCTTATTTATTGTATCAGCTGCAGGTGGGATACATTTTGGTACAGAACCAATTGATAAATGGGGAAATCGTCTCTTACTTTCATGTCTTGCTCAGGTATCAAATCTTATTACATCTTTGTAATAATTAACGGGAATTATTAATCATTTGAAACATCTTTGCTATTTTAGGGCTTACCAACTCCAGTAGTTGCCATAACTGACCTAGATAGTATATCTCCTAAAAAGAGGAACGAACAAAAACAAAATATTCAGAAAATTGTAAATAAATGGCTTCCTGACGAAAAGCTCATGGATTTATCCAAAAATGTAGATGGAATTAACATATTACGTAAAATTGCAAATCAGAAAAGAAAACCCATATTATATCGTGATCGCAGACCACATATATATGGAGAAGATGTGGAATATTTAAAAAATGATCAAGGTATCTATCACTAAATCTAATATTCATTTAATTTGTGATGGTACTTTTTTCAGGAACAGAAGGCACATTAAAAGTGACAGGGTATTTACGAGGTACTCCTCTGTCTGTTAATAGTTTAATCTATATTTCGGGATTGGGAACATTTCAAATGTCACAAATAGATGCTCCATTTGATCGATATTCAATTGAAAAGAAGAGGAATTCTGAACCAAATATCATGGACCAACAACAGAATGTGGAATTAGTCAGAGTCCTTGAAATTGCAGATCCTGTAAATCAAGAGTCTTTGCAATCAGAAAATACTCCAGATCCTATGGATGCGGAACAAACATGGCCAACAGAAGAGGAATTGAAAACTGCAGAAAATGAACATAAGGTAATATTAGGAAAAATTTATATAACTACATCTATTTATTACGATTTAGATAAAAAAAGTGAAAAAAATTCCAAAAGGATGGTCTGATTATCAAGCAGCCTGGATACCAGATGATGATGCAGAAGAAATTTCTGATGTGTCTGCTGATGAAGATACGGATTTCATGGATGCACTGTCTGAAGAGAAATCCACATGTTCAAATTCTGGAGAAGAATTCGATACAATAACTGAATCTGAAATTGCCGTTAATGATCATCAGTATGATCAAGAAATGGATTTATCTGCTGAAAAATCTGACTTGGAAAAACTTAAGGCTGCTAAAACAGATCGCATGTTTCCTGATGAAATTGATACGCCACAAGAGACTCCTGCAAGAATACGTTTTCAGAAGTATCGCGGTTTGGAGAGTTTTAGGTAAATAATTACATTTTAAAATCGGTAATTTATAAGAAAATTTTAGAACATCTCCATGGGATCCTAAGGAAAACTTACCTGGTGATTACTCAAGAATATTTCAGTTTGAAAATTTTGATAGAACTAAAAGACGAATTTTAAAGGAAAATGAAGAAAAGGATGGTGCATTGGTAATATGAAAAAAACAAAGATGTAATAAGATTAAATTTGTACATTTATAGCCTGGTTGGTATATAACAATTCATGTAAAAAACGTGTCTGAGTTATTGTGGAATGCATTTAAGTCGACTGATTCTCCTGTCATAATAATAGGATTATTTCCACATGAAAATAAAATGTCTGTTTTAAATGTTGTTTTAAGGCGCACGTCTCTTTTAAATGAGCCTATACAATCTAAAGAAAGACTCATCTTCCAATGTGGGTACAGAAGGTTTATTGTGAATCCTATTTTTAGTCAACACACAAATGGAAATAAACACAAGGTAAATTAGTGCATATTAAAAGTATAAATTAAGTTTGTTTTTTAGTTTGAAAGATTTTTTCAACCAGACACAACAGCTGTAGCAACATTTTTTGCTCCTATTCAAATTCCTCCTGCTCCAGTCTTATGTTTCAAAGAAATCAACAATAAGCTTGTTTTGATAGCAACAGGAAGCTTGCTATCCTGTAATCCTGACAGAATTATAGTTAAAAGAATTGCTTTATCTGGCCATCCAATAAAAGTTCATAAACGGTCTGCAGTTGTCAGATTTATGTTTTTTAATCGTGAGGATATTGTGTACTTCAAACCATGCAAACTTCGTACAAAACATGGAAGAATTGGTCACATTAAAGAACCCTTGGGTGAGTACTTTTATTCTTTTGAATTGTAACCAATTTTATTTTGTAGGTACACACGGACATATGAAATGTGTTTTTGATGGTCAGCTTAAATCGCAAGATACAGTACTACTAAATTTATATAAAAGAGTTTTTCCTAAATGGACTTATGAAGAATGTGTTATAAGCTGTGAAAATACAAATGTAATGGAGACATAATTTTATTTCAGTGAAATATATTGTTTATTTAAAATATATAAATAAAAGAGAATAAAAATAATAAATAAAGTCTACAAGATAACATTCATTAATTGAATGTTAAACTCGAAACGTTTAATGTGCAAGCAAATATTCCTTTAAAAATTTCATAAAAAGTGCGCCATTTTAGCACTGGTATTATATATATTATATATTTGTATGGTATCATGCAGTAAAAATAATATTTGATTATTTCCCGATACCTTCCAATAATGTCATTATAGTTTTAGTGTAATAAAAACTAAAAAGAATTAATAAGGGAACATGAGGAAAAACTAATTTAAAAATACTCTTCTTCAAATGTAATAAAAATATTTATTACATCACAAAATATAATTAAATATATAAATGTTTCAAAATCTTTAAAACGAAAAATGTAAATCAAAAAGAAATTGTTACATTAACAAGTCTAGAAGGCCCCAACTTCTAGGCCAAAACATAACTTCAAAGCTTCTCAGCACAAACTGTTAGCTTGTACTAAATATTCAGACACACAGTGGCTTAGCAATATTTAAACTTTATTTAAATTCTTAAAGTAAAGAACACTTCTATTAGTTAGTCAAAGGTTTGTTTTTCTTATTCAGTGGAATAACTTTCTTATTTATAAATTGTAGAAATTCTCGTTTAAATAACTGTGATCATTATTTCTATCTCTACTAATGTATGGTTCATTATTTAAATATTCCTGTTCACTGTGATATGACTTCTTGATAAAAGTGTTTCTATTTTTTCTGTTGGTTGAGGATAATTGTATTTCATCTATTTTTTCAATTATTGGTTTCTGTTCTCCAGTATTTTCTGTTAAGGCGGCATTAATTTCAAGATCGAGAACTGAAGCTGCTTTGTTTAGAAAATTATAGCATGCTTGTAATACTTCGTTATTTGTACATTGTTTTGTCATTTCTATTATACTGTTTGCTGTATTTTTAACTTTTTCTTGCATATCAATGGTACAATCAAGTTCTACATCATTGGTCTCTTCAGTTTCTAAATGTAAATGAATTTCTTCCATTTTTATATCCTGGTTCTCAGTTACTATTTGAAGTGAACGGAAATTTAATGCAACATAATGAATATGTTTACAGATCGTACTATTAAGATAGTAGTCTGTGCATGTACATTGAAATGTATGAATACATATGCTGCAAATCTTACATAATAGTTCACAACATGTATTGTTTACTTTCTTTACTTCATAAGTATTTCCATTATCTGATACAGTAAATTCACCTTTTGATATAAAATTTATTTTAAATGAACTTTTTATTGCAGTACGATGGCGAGTTATAATTTTATCAATATGTACAGTGTGTTTGCCATTTTTCTTGCAATCAATTCCATATGAACTCCTTATATTACTTACGTCCTTCCGTGTTAACAAGTGAATTCTCTGAATATCACTGTCATCATTGTGGTCTTTATTTTGATCAAGTATCCTGTAATAATTAAAATTATCAAAATATCAACAAATCTATAAGCTTGTTTGTTTGTATTACGTATCCTGCTGGGAATAAGTCAGAGTAAAAAGTATTGTGGTGTCAATGCATCATGCTCTATTCAGTTCTAGATTACACTGGCATAATACAAACAAACAAATCTCATATGGTTACTGAAATATAAAAATGTTTTAGATTGAAACCTATTATACGTTAATCTATTTAGTTGTGGTTTGAGAAAACGAACATCTAGTTTTCTAAGCATCTACAGCCCAAAATTAGGCACTAATTTGTGTAATAAAATTACACTAAACTAAATTACATACATATAGATTTTTAATTACTTACTTTCCAACTGAAACACCTGCCAATAACTGATTTGCAATCTCCTGTTTATCCAACTTAAGAAGACGTAAATGTTCTATATCTTTCTCGTGTTTATAATGTGTTTTATAATAAACAACACTGCAGTTGCCTTTCATTTGAGTAAGTTTAATCTGACTGGTACATGTAAAATCTAGTTTACTTGAACCCTGGCTTTTTATCGTACGTTTTCGACTTTCTTCATTGATACTTTTGCCTAAAATAATGATATATAACAAAATAAAATAATCTTATATATAACATACTATATTTTTTAATGCTTCGATTGCAATTGTAATATGACACGCAGGACTCTCCATCATCCGACTTAAAAATCTTGCTTCCCCGAGTTAAAACATAATTGACTTTCTCATTTTTACAGGTTTCCTGGAGCCATATTTCAAAATCTAATAATCAGTACTCGCTATTGAAACAGTAAGTCAGTTTGTGTGAAATATCTACCTTCTATATTATTAAATGTTATTTCCTCTATTTCTAGTGGAAAATTATGTTCCTTTACTAAATGTTCTCTCAAGTCCTTTGTAAATTTAAATGAACACATACAAGTGAAACACTTTGCATTAAACATGTTATATTGATAGGAAATGACATTTTCAAAATAATGTGAAGTTTTAATATGTCTATTCACACATGGTTGGCTCGAAAAAACCTTATCACAAATTTTACAGCTTGCAACCATTTATATTCGCTTTAACTTCGAATAAACAAATTTCTAGGTTAAGTAACCGGAATTGGGCCACTGACAAATGTCAAAACATATTATAAATACCTGTTAAGTTAACTGTTTTATCGACGGGTGGATATAGTGATTTACAGATATACAGGGGATTATGATAAAGTAATGCACAATTCATAAAACGTACAGTGTTCATTTTTGAAAAAAATGCACAAACACGTCAAACAGTTTTTTTATTCCGCGTCTTTTGACATAAGTCAAAAAAATAAAACGTCAAATTTGTCAAAGTTATGACGTCATCAATATTTTTTTTAAAATAGGAAGCTAGGTTTTTTTACATTATTTGTTAAAGCTTGTTTTTCTGCATTAAAAAAAAATAATTGAACTAGGGGTCACATAAGAAAAAAATTAAAAAATTAATAAAAAACAAAATAAACTTAATTTTATTAATAACTTTTAAATTTACTAAACAGTCAATTAAACCAAAACTAATTTCTTACAGGAATTGTTCAAACTGTGTCCCGTTCACTATCTGACATAGGCCAAAACGATGGTAGACCTGATTTACAGAGTTTTCGATCATCTGCGGAGTTATACGACTCATTTCATGTCTAATTCGTTCCATTAAGTCTTCTAAATTGTCTGGTCGCTTAACGTAGACCCGACTTTTTAAATGTCCCCACAGAAAAAAATCAAGGGGGGTAAGATCAGGTGACCTAGGTGGCCACTCCATTGGTCCACGTCTTCCAATCCACCTTCCTTCAAACTGGTTATCCAGAAACCTTCGAACAATAAGACCATAATGTGGTGGTGCACCATCTTGTTGGAACC
>JAFFZR010027751.1:0-19558 GCA_018397195.1 Lethrus apterus | reverse complement strand
TTAGAATTAAGTTTTGTTTTCTTAAATAAATTTTGTTTGGATCCATGTAAGCCTACTTGATTAAAATGTAAAAACAATTAATTTTACTGCTATTTTTATTTAATCATACGTTATCTTACATCGTTGAAAGGAGAATAAAAAATTCTATTCAGTGACCTAGAAATCCAATATGGCGCCCATTTAACTTAAGGAAGTTGATACGAGTGCCACAAAAGCAGCCATCTTGAATTTTTGTTCGACTTTTTGTTCATCGAATACAGTGACTTTCATATGAAACTTTTTTTCGTATCTCTTATACTTACGAAGATATTTGACATACAAGAAAATGAGAGTTTTTAGTTTTTTTTTAAATAACTTCTGACGGGTTCGACATTTTGAACTTTTTCAAACAGATTTTTAATCAGCATATAAAACTGCAAAACATTGTCCATTTAACCAAATCTCCATCTTCAATGATAAAAAAGTTACCCATGCAATCCCACTCGATCTGGGACAAACATGTTACATTGAATGACCATTGATTATTTGAAGATGACGATAATGTTTTAAAGAATTTTTAATAAGATTTGATTATTGTCATACAACAGATTTTTATATTTTTGTGATATATTCTACCAGATACTAGATGGCATATTTCGTCATAATAATTGCAAAATATTTTTATTTAATTCAAAAGTTATGTCTACTGAAATAGAGGAATTAATAGTTTGCAGAGATTTCAGTATTGAACGTATACTATTACAGCTTTTCTGAAACTAATGATTCGTATAGCAAGCAAATTCCCTTTGCGAATCCCATCAAAGTCACTGTTAAGAGACACGATAAGTTGTTAAAAAGAATGAAAAATATTATATCCGAATAATTTTTTAGATGTTTTACTTTTGAAATTTTTTTTATTATATGGAATTTTTTTGACACCACGTGTTTATGTCGAGTGTGTCAAGATGGTATAAATTCATTATGTCAAAAATTAAATAAATAGAAAAGAAAATTAATTATTTATGCGATTTATACCACAATAGTAAATTTTACCTATGCCAGATTTACCCCAAACATACTGTTGATGTTCTTTGAAATTGATACGTAGCAATTAAATTACCAGTTTCTAACTTAACTTGGATTTAACATGCAGGTTGGGAATATGGGTACTGGTCCCCGGGGTTCATCTCGAAACGAGTTCCTAGATTCGAAGTAAACTAACTTCATCATTCAAAGCACGGCGTAGGGCAATCGTCTCTCGCCATGTCTGCAGAATTATACATTACAAATGCCGTATATTTATGAGTAGTTTATCAACTGGAATAACTTTGATTAAACTCCCTTTACAACTTACCAGTTTTTTGCAAATTTATGTCTAACACAATCACCGTTTATTAAAGTTCAATCGTTGGGAGTGAATACTATTTATTCCTTGTAATTACACCTTGCCGAGTGAAATACGCTCATGAAGATATTAAACTGTTTATACTCGACTTGTGATTAAGGACACTAAATTTTAGGTTTGGTTTGTTTTCTTTATAAAATGTAAATAAAGACCTTATTCGAAGATAAATAATGCGAATATAACAGATGAGATTTCGTTATTTATACCCGTTTAAATAAAACAAATTGACAATGTACATGTATAAATACACCGGTCGTTTCCAACAATAATACAAACTCAAAACATTTCACACTGAATAATATTGTTTATAAACTCACTCCGAATCTGTCGCAATGCAAAACAGACAGAAAAAAGGTTTTGGCAATGATATCGTCTTTACGTATTTTAACGACTCATTAATATTATATTTCTGGACGTTGTAAATTTCCGTTAAAATAGAAAACGTGCAATTAAAAAAAAGGCGGATTATTTTGTTACAAAAGATAATACTGCGTCAAAAGACGTCGACCTTAAATATTTCATTTCGACAATTATTATATACAGAGTCATTCTGAAATGTGGTCTACTATTTCAACACATGATAGCTAACAATAGTCCAACGCAAAAACGCGGTGTCGGCAAAAACAGGTAAATTTTGATCTATCGTCAAGAACAGCCACGGGTTTTCTTGTAATTGCCTAATGCTCCGTTTATCTAAAATATTTTATATCTACTTATTATGTAATATGTGATCATATTTTTATAGATATAACACCAGTTTTTAATTGTTCTACAAAATTGTTTGTATGTTCTTCTTTACGCCCCAACTTCGGCCTCATTGGCACTTTTTCTGCAACACTTTGTGTCTTTATATACGTTTCAAATTGAAAATCCTTTAAAACACTTACAAAGTGATACAAAGAAGGGCGATGGCAATAAAAACTTGAATTAATTCGTGAATTGAATGATTCGCGGGCATTTGTTGTTTTGGAAAAATCAGTAGCACTTTCTGCCCAAAGATGAGGTGGGGAAACTGCTGATTCTCCATCAATATAATTTTCTATCAAATAATCGTAGTTCCGGAGGTCTTCATGTTCGGGCATATCTTCAGCAAAATCCAACGCAAAACAATCGCCAACATCACTTGGATCTAAATAAGTAAAACCAAAGGAATACCTTAGCCATTTTGAATAAGTGAATCCGGATCACTGTATAGTGATGAGAGTCCAAGTTTTTGAATTTTACCTCACTAGGCCTGTTGTAAGTGAAATCTACATCCAATTAATTCGATATGTGTTTGTGGCGGTTTTCGACTAAACCTTTTACAGGCTTAAGCTTATCCCGGATTATCAGATTATCTGTGGCGGTTTGTGACGACGCCCCAAAAGCGACGGTGCTCTGTTGAAGGGTGTGACAGAAAACAAATATTTTATTTTTGAGTAAAATATGAAAATTTAGCCGACTTATCGACTATAAAGGTTGTTTTGCAACATAGACCTGTATATATATCAACAGCTCGCAGGGCTGGTCAATACAAGCAAGCTATCAACTTTCACTACTGTGAACCACCTTCTTCTCGGGCAATCCCTTTTCGTCTTTCTTCTTATTATATATACGTGTCATAGCCATCTTTTGTTTCCCGTATTTGTCTATCAATTCTTCCTTTTACATATTCTCATATATCTTCCTAAGATTTTTTTTTTCTCTTGTAGGACTTATTTTCTAATGATTTGTTTGTGGTTATTGACTAATAGTATTTTGATATTTCTAATATCAAATTAACAGTGTCGGTGATGACGATCTCCCTGACGTATTCCTTTACCAACTTTAAAATGTTTGGATATTGTTCTTTCTACGCCTGGGTAACAAATAATAAAGTTTACAAACAAGATTTCTGAATTTGTCTGAAAACAGATCTATTAGGTCTGAAATCACACCGATACTATTTTCTGATATGTTCTCTAATTTTTTGCCAATCACCATGACTATTAACTTATTGTTACGTCGTGTATAGTGATTCCTGCATAATTCAGTTGTATCTCCCTTTTTTACCCCTTTGTTCTGCCACCTCAACAGGTCGAACCCAATTACAGAGTGTGATCTTTGGGTTGCGGCCACGACCGATTTACGGTTCCAAATCAAAGTTAGCAACATTGTAAACTTCATCGCTGAAATAAAATTCCAATGTCCGTGACTAAGACTTGAACCTTAAACATTGAGATTACTGGCCTATTGACCAAATCACTAGACAAAATCCCAAATTTATAAATAATATTTATATTTGACCTAATGATGCATTTATTGGTATGCATTTTTCCTTTTTCAAATGTCCCTTACCATTTATTATATCGCCTTGCAAACTTTCAAAATTTCCTTCACTGCTCCTTTCTCTCCAGAATTGTTATTATTCTTCAGTATTTGGCCTCCTTCATCTTCATCATTTGACCTTCTTCGTCTTCAATCTAATTCCTCGATTCCGCTTCTTCATCCATATATAATTTTCTCGAGTGCCTTCATTAAGTGGGTTTTCTCATTGGAATTTTTGTCCTTTATAATTCCTTGAAAAAATCTTTATTTCTTTATTCATATAATTCAATCTGTTCTTTTGCCACATATTTTCATTTCTTTCTTATAGATACTTCCATCGCCATTCTACACTTGTGTTCATGGTCTTTTCATTTTCTGTTGTTTCTGAATTCATAACTATCATTCGATTAAATTAATACAATTCTTTCTGCCATAACTAACTCACGTTCTTCATGAAATAAATTCCTTGTTTTATTTAGTTTCAACAGAACATCTGCTGTCCACTTTATGGTCTATTACGGTTCTTAATTCTTCTTTCAATCTGGCCTAACAACAATTATTAATGTTTAACAAGACCACTTTCTTGCCAGTGTCTCGTTTTCTCAGCTCAATTTTAATTTTTCTTTTCTGAGTGATTGTTATGTTAATTTTTTTACTATAGCTTCTTACGTCTTCACAAATCATTTTACTTTCTACTACACAGTTATCTGTTTAATGCATTTCTTTCCATCAAGTGATCTCCATGTTCCTCTGTGTACATGCTTACGAGCAAAACTAGGCTTCTAATTTTTATATTATTTTCGACACCATTTCATTGCTAATTTGATGTTTAGTTTTCCTTCTACCGCATATTTTTATTAGTTTTCTCGTCCCATTTTTGCATTACCGTCACCGAGACTTACTTGTAAATCATATTTGCGAATCATTTGCAATGATGATGATTATACGTCTAGGTAAATATTTCAAAATCTGAGCCGAAAATCCAGAAGGTTGGTCCACAGATATTTAGTTCAAAAAAAAAAATTGATTAAAATCAAGGAACTTACAAAACGTGTGATATAATTGGTAGTGACTACAGAATATGAAAAATTGCGACTATCAAGAGTTCAAAAATTTAAGGATTGGAAACGTATCTTAATTTAAAGATTTTTGAAATTTACATAAAAATCCCTTTAACACAAACAAACAATTGGTGTTGGTGTGTACATGAAAAACATGTTTAACATAATTTTCTCATTCGTAGCTATTGTTAGGAATAAGCTTCTTGTTTATGTACTTCCTACTTCAATAATTTTAACTAGTTGCTCCGCTACGGGTCGTACATGACTTTATTTAGAGGAACGACCAACCTTAATTTGCAGTTACAAAATTACAAAAATAAATAAATAAAATGAACGGGTTTGCATGTTCGCCAGAACACGACATAATAACTTAAATAGTGAAGTCTGAACTGGAGATCGTGCTCATTCTGTTTGCTCCGGGCATAACATACGTTACTGTTTGTATGTAAGCGTTTAGCTTTAATGAAAGGCTACCAAAAAACTAACAGAAAATAACATAAGGAACGTCCCTCTTGTCTGTTAAGTCTATCAGACTTGATATGATGAAAATAATTGCTATAAGACTATTTTAGATTCATTTGATTTTATTTTCTTATTTGATTTCGCGACTTCTAATGATTTATAAATGCTTGAAAATTATGTTCGTATAAAATTACTTTCAAGTCAAATAAATATATCACATATTTTATAAATTTATTAAATCTTAATAAAGATTTTAAATAATTAGCAATTTTAGTGGACTCATTTACATTGTTGCAAATGTTATTCGAGTCTTGTATCATTTTATGATGACTTGCATATACAACCTCTCTTTCAATATAAATTTATTTTATAATTTTTTTATAATTTATATACAAAGGCAATTCATACCAAAATCGGAAATTACATGTTAACAGTTATTTTCTAATTTGTTATTCTTTCTACTTCAAACAGAAAACAATTACTTGTTATACAAATCGGTGTAATTTACACCAGCTGTCGATAATCACACGGTTTTTATTTATTTGTCCAGATAAATGACGAAAGAGTGAAAAAATAATTTCGAACGCTGATTTAATATATTATTGTCAAAATTTATTTTTTATTTTTGCCGCAACTCATTAAAAGGGGCGCCGGTAGCATCGGAAAAGTTCAAAGGTTTTTTGATAAAAACGAACGAGAAATTGAAAAATGTCACATCCCTATCTCCTTTGAATTTCAATCAATATAAAAAATTCTATGGATGAGGTATTTTATAAAATTCAATTGGCTTACAATATTTTTACATTTCTACGTTTATTAAAAAAAAAAAATCTGCAATTAAAATCGTTCTAATCGTCTAAATTGATTATAATTAATTATAAACGTAAATCCGCCGTAATATGTTTACGGAACACGTTAAACGCTTCATATATCCGCCGCATATCATCCATTATTATCTGCAATTGCTTTGGTTGCAGACGTCTGTCTAACTGGACACGCAATGCTTTTAATGTCATGTACTCTAAATGATAAATGTAATATTAACTCACCGTCAAACTTGTTACGTGAGCAGCGTGGAAACAACAATATTTCCTTACAAAAAGCGATAAATTACAAGGAGACAAGTAGGTACGCAAAGTGCGTACCACACGGACTTTAGTAACTTCGTATTTTCGCAATCAAAAGGGATTGTAAAAGACGTGACAAGGGAGTAGCTCAAGACAATAGGATTGAAAGGACGACAATGATTGATGTTCTTTTCCTACGTCACACGTTTAACGAGTATTTCCCTATTCGAACAACTGTGACTTCTGATTGGATTCTTTTCTATACACAAAGAACTTTTTCCATTTATGTAGACATAACGCACTGACATTATATTTATCATGCTAGCCGAACCTCGGACAGTTGTACACGATTCGTGCAATTATTCCTTGAATTGTGCAGCTGCACGTATATTTTACGATTATGATTAAATTGATTGATGAAAAATTGCTTTTATATTTCGATGATATTTATGTATAGTTTCCTGGTTATGAAATATTTATGATTCATTCTGAGTAAAAGGTTGATTATTCTTGCTTCAACTAAAGAATTCTATTTTGGGAAACCTCTTGTCTGCAAAATTCTGCCACCATTTATTATTATAGATATTTTGTAAACAACATCATTCATTTTCATTCAGACATACAACCGAATGAAAATTAGAAAACTTTCTTAGAATTAGTAAAATTTTTGAAAATAATACGAGAACTACTGATAAACAAACTATACTGTCTACTACTGAATATGAAATACTTGTAGTATAAACATTTGAATATGATTTACAAGACTGTTTATATTCATTGCATAAACAATATATACAACAATTAAATTACTATAAAATAGAATAGATCAACATAAAAATAAAACACAGCTACAAACAAATTACAAAACCATTACATTTATTGTTTATTTATTTATTTGATTTCAGTATACATCGAGAGGCAAACTATTGCCAATTAAGTTACTTAGAACTGTAACAGGAAAAACAATTAGTCGAGTTGCGATATTGAATATCGTTATAGATGGAAGCATGTTACTAATATCACGGGTGGAGCAGATGCATGGTTAGAATACAAACATGATACGCTCCAAAATTATTGTCCTAAATTCTATCCCATCTAGGCGTAAGATTTAAAAATCCATATTTACTAGATTTAATTATTACACAAAAAAATATATATTTTAATAATAATAATAATTTTAATAGAAGATAAAAATATATGTGTATGTCATGGTGCAATAGATTTTTATTTATGTTTTATTTATTTTCATGTGATGAAACGTCACACAAAAAAGGAAGAATTAACCACTAATATACTTTTTTATGTTAAAATATCTAGTCTAACAACTTCCTCAACTTAAAAATTCAAAATACAACACACCATTTTTTAATAATTATAAAATGAAATTTTAATAAATTTAAGGAATCTTTAATAAAATGTATACAAAGTTTTTGCAACAACCGTGAAGTTATGTATTGCCTTATGCAATCAATACTCTGTAAATTATTTAGCCAAGGAAACAATGCGTTTGTTTTATTGATTCGCCATTAGTTGAGACGAATTGTTGTTTTATTTATTCTGTTAGAGAGGAAAGTTGTGTATCATAAACTCATCCGCATGAACGATTCAACGTATTCTAGTGACAAATGCATTAACAATAAATAAATAAATGGCGTTGGTTTCCTTCCTATTAAAATTGTTACATATTTAATTATGTTACATTTGGAAATATACGTTCATTATACAGGCTGGCCCAACGAAAATGAAACAGGCGTGTTTTCAGGTATTTAGACGTATTTTTTAAACCCTCTGACAGGTCAATTTTCTTTGGAAGAGGGACAAATGTTTTAGCTAATTGCAGTCACCTAGTTGCAGCCCTAAAAGGGAGGCGAATTTCAGCCTAAAATTTTTAAATGGCTTAAATGGTTCTTACAAACCTATCATTTGAAAGCCCAATCGATAGGCTTTACAGAAAAGTTTGAATTTTTGAATTTTGATCATTACTTGCCGAGTTAGTGAGCTTTGAATATTCAAAATTTTTATAATTTGTGTTTGTCACCCTGGAGATTAAAAAATTGCACAAAAATACTGAAACAGGTGAATTTTCTTTGCAAGGAGGAAAAATGTTTTAGCTATTTTCAACTCTGAAGTGGGTGTTTGGCGAAAAATGTTGAAATAGCAAGGGGTATCTAAAGACATACTATTTGAAGGTTCGTTGTTTACAAGGTTAATAAATACAAAATTTTTTGAAAAATGCTAGTTATTATTAAGAGAGAAGAACTGATGCCGAAGAGAGGGAATTGTATCAGAAAGCAAATATTCCCTGGGCATAAATTATGAGGAAAGCCGCGGAAGGGAGATGTGTAGAACTGCAGATGGTGAAGAGATAGAAGGAAGTGGACGCACAGGAGAGGTATGGAAAGATTCACAGCTCGAAGTACAATAAACGGTACAAAGGCATATGTACATATGAGAGGAATGCGGGAATGCCGGGGGTGTGCAAGAGGTATAAGTTTTGTGGAAGGGGAGGAGTCGTGTGCTCACTGATTCAGGGAGTGGAGAAACATTATGAAGATTAAAAAAGTGTTAAATGTGTTAAGAGTGGAAAATGAAACAACAAACGTGTACAGTATTGTAGGGTAAATATGATGCCAAATAAAGGTTTTCTTTTAGTTAATAAATGGTATTATTACCACATTATATAAACAACAAACACAACAAACGGTATCTTGTTTTTACACAACAAAAAGTGTAATATAAAAATACATATTAAGTTAATTCAATTACATCTAAAGAAATTTTCAAATAATATACTGTTGCGTTATTATAAGACCCATTACTTTTTCAGTTATTTTTTGAAATTTTCCGACAATAGTTATTTCCGGTATCTACAACCCCGCCTCCCAATTGAACGAAAATCGCTATCTGAGAAGCAATTTAAAACTAAATTAAAAGCACTAATTAACAATCTGTATTAATGATTAGAGAAATGCTTTCGAGCTGAAGTCTGACTACAAAAATTGATCCCGTTATCCGACCTGTCCAGCAGAGAAAATATTTGTTTGTATTTTGTTTCAGCTATGTATTTAAATATGTATTTACGTTTTAAAAAGTTTTCTAATGCTAAAAATTGCCACGCTCTAATCGTTGTATATACAAGGTGGGATTAAAGTATGGAATATTTAAAAAACAGCGAACTCAACCGGTTTTTAAAAAAAAACACGCTGAAACAGGTCGATTTTAGATTTTAAAAATACACATTAATACGTGCGATTCACCTGCCTACTTTCATTTGTTTTGACGTCATAACTATAAAACAAATGAAAATCGGAAGGTGAATCGCACATATTAATGCGTATTTTTAAAATCTAAAATCGACCTGTTTCAGCGTTTTTTAAAAAACCGGTTGAGTTCGCTTTTTTTAAAAAATATTCCATACTTTAATCCCACCTAACATTAAATTTTCAGATCGATTTTTCTCAAATTTTTTTAGTGCAACCTTATGATTTTTTTGCATCGTCATAAAGGGTAGACAAATCACTATCGGATTCCATTAAAAAAAAAATGTATGTTGTCATTTAATTTTTTTGTGATGACGTCATAACTACAAAACAAATGAAAGTCGGCAGGTGAATCGCATATATTAATGTGTATTTTTAAAAAATAAAATCGACCTGTTTCAGCGTTTTTTAAAACACCGGATGAGTTGGCTTTTTTTTTAAATATTCCTTACTTTAGTCCCACACTGTATTTTAAATACAAACATTTTCCTATATTTGCCACAACAGAGCCATGTGAGAGATTTTTCTCAAAAGCAAGTATCAAACTTAAATTAAGCAACGAATAAATGGTCTAAAATACTATTTTATTATTTATTATTTACATGAGAACTCAAAAAATTGCTTATAAAAAGATTCTAGTTATTAAAAAGAAATGTTATTAGTATCACATACATTTTCAATTACAACATTTTAAATAATTTATTAAAATATTTGAATAGAGGAAGTGCGATGCTCTCGAGGCAAAATAATGAAGTATAAAGCTCGTGTATCAACTGAATATGTTTAAAATATTTGAACAGAAACATATAAAATAAAAATATATGCAATTATTAAACAAATTATTTCATAGCTCATGGTCGTAACCTTGTTCTGACCCAGAATAATTTAACGTAATCCGAGAATAAGAATATACATTTTCGTAATCGTCGCAAATGTCCTGACTGACTCATCAACGCCCACCCCAAACCACTGGACCTAGAAACATGAAATTCGGACAGTATAGTCCTTTTATGATGTAAGCAGGCAGGCCCTAAGAAGGATTTTTAGAAATTCGATCTCTAAGGGGGTGAAAGTGGTAAAATGTGTTTTCAAGGATTCTTCAATACCTCTTAGGTCCGATGAGATATCGACTTAGATTTTTTTTACAAACCATAATTCAGGATAGGGTTGCTTTGCTTAAATTGTTTATAACAATAAAAGGAAAGTTCATTGGATTCAAAATGTATTTAAAGTAATTTCGTTTCGAAACATGGGACTGAAGCTGATATGTTTTTCTTTTATATAAAATAAAATTATCGTTTAAGAAGTATAACTATAAACTATCTTTTATATTCTACTTCTGCGTACAGAAAGCAGCGAAAATTACGTTACCATACAGCGCATAGTGAATATTATTAATCTCTGAAGTGTTCACTCTATTATTGAAGCTCTTATCGCAGTTTTTATAAAGTATTGTTAACCTTCATTCCTAAGCACTAATGCTTTTAATTTAATTACGATAGTGCCCTTTGAATTTAAAACGGTTTGAATTTGGAAGTGATGCAATATCTCCCATGTAGCAGCGGCTTATCGTCTGCGTTATTTTTGATGTATTGCCAAAAGCATTGAAACGACCGACCGACCGCTTTAATTGTGGTCGTTAAAATGATAGAAGCCGTTTCAAATAATTTCATGGATATTTAATTTTATCACAAAAGAAAAACAAATTTAATAAAAATAAAAGTATTTAAAAGAACCTCAAAAAAATTATTAATTTGTTTTATCCATAAATGTTAGTATAAAAATACAATAATTATTTTAGTCGCTCGTTTACAGCGTTTCGTTAAAAGACATGTATTTGATTATCGTAATGCGTTTAAAACCAAGACACTTCGCGTTTTTATTTGTGGTTTTATACTCTCACTAATTGCTTACATAAAGATTATAAAATATGTTCGTTTACTCTTATGTAAAATATCCACGGTGTGTGTTTGGTTTTACGATACGAATGAGAAGGATGCCCAATGTGTATGTAACTTATTTGATTATTGTGACGCTCTATCCAGTTAATTTCATGACAGAATTTTTTATTCGAGAGATAAGCGAGGCAATATAACGCGACGTTGTAATAGCATTTTGGTAATTTAATCTTACAAAAATTCCTTTTAGGAATTAAATCTCCTGAAACAGCTTTCGGATTCCAGTCCATGAATTTGTTGAGTGTTTACGAATGGCTGCTGTTATGGTGTTCAATGGACTCATAATAACATAAAAAACTGATTTAATATCATGTAACTAGTTGTATTCAAGAGGCTTTTAAATGAAAGAAGAAGGAATGATAATGTGAAAAGGAAATTGCAGAAATTTATTGTAACGAGATTGGTTACATAATAAATAAATGAAATATTTTGGATACGTATTTGACTTTTTTTTTATTAAGAATGATAAATTCCAAATTAGCTCACCAAAGAGATTTACGGCCTAATCAAAATAAGGCTTTTCACCTGTGATTAAGTTCGACCAGCTGAAGTGGAATAGAACAGGGCTGACCAACTTCACTATACAGATCATTCTGAAATAAGTACAGATATTTTAACAGGTGATAGCTGACAATAAGCCAACCCCAAATATGCAAAAATTACGGTCCTATGTTGAAGGGTGTGCCAGAAAAATATATTATAAGTTTTGAGTAAAACATGACAATAACACCGAATTATCACCAATAAAAGTTGTTTTGCAACATTTCATGTTATTCTCGCCAAATGTAGTTGATTTTCAACGCGGCACATATTGAAATGGACACAGGATCGTACTTAGAACCGAATGTCCATATAAAAAATGACATTTTTCGAAAATTTAAAATGAAGATAGGACCGTTTTTGCGGATTTGGGTTTGGGTTAAGATCAGCTATCACCTGTTAAAATATCTGTACTTTTTCAGAATGATCCTGTATATATGATCGACTATTTTTCTCAAAAATGTGTCGCGATCACGTACTAAGATAAATGAGGATATATGGGGTTGGGTTCGCTCCGTAACTGAAATTCAAAAAAGTACAATTTTTAAAATTTTGGAACAATGATTCGTGTTCGAGGGTTGTATGATTGGTTGGGTTCGCTCGTAATTAAAACACAAAAGAGTAATGCTGAACGATCGAGCAAAAATCGCCTCGCGATCGACCAAAAATCGTTTCGAGATCGACCGGTGGATTACGATCGACTTGTTGGCCACTCCTGGCATAGAAGAATTAAACAAAAAATAAATTAAAAAATTAATGACAAAATAAATAAAATAATAAAGCAATAACAATGAATATATGCAAAATTAGAATCTACAAACCAGTTCCAAAGTACGGATGTGAGTTAAAGGAGTTAGAAGAACAGAATAAATCAACAAATAAGAGAGGAACTAGAAATCGAACCAATACTGAAATTTATTCGGAAAAAGCAACTAAGACGACGCGAAGAATGGAAAAGATTGGGAAGCAAAAATACAGGGAACTACGAAAAGGGGAAGACCAGGCGAAACTTAAGGCTGTAATATCGGGAAGTTTTAAAGAATTAGGAAAAATCCTGGAATGAAGCAAAAATAAAAATTAACTTGATAGTTAGATGTTACAATATGAAAAGGCATTCGTAGAAATAAATTACGCAATACTCGATCGTCGACATTGGGATAATTGGTTATTCAAGTCTACTTAACCCGTAATTGCTACTACCCAAAACACACAACATAAATGCTACTAGAGGGTCCCAGGGACCCAATAATTAAAGAATTCATAACAATAATGTTTTTTATCAAAAACTTTATTTTTATCCAAGCTATGCTTCTATTATGACATAATAATAAAAATAATAATTAAATGCATTTTGGGCACATTGTGGCCGCACATTTTAAACATAAGGGAATTTTACACCTAACGCAGTAATTAGTTGTTTTTCGGTCTTTTCTTGGCGAGCAAACGCGGCATCTGGGCCTTTTCGACTTACAAGGGTTTTCCGAAGGTATAGGTAGTTCCTCCATAACAATTCCTAGTAGATCAATGGCCATTGAACGAAGTTTACGAGGTACATGTAAGTTGTACATTCTGGCTTTCATGTAAGGAATATTCACTTCCTAGCTCTTTGAGAAAATTGTATCTGGAAATTTCTTTTCCCTGTTGGGCGAACTGGTATATGACCCTGCTTATTACTCCAGCAATATTTATTATGACGTGGAATAATGACTTGGCCAACTGCGAGTTCTTCTTGACGTCGAATAATTAGCACATTTTTCGTCGAGTGCATCAACTCCTGCTTTAGTGCTATTGTAATACAAATTTATTTCGGTTTTTTTGCTGTTGTAATCTACGGAATTATCGTGATGCATACTAGAGACTAGAATAACTCCTCGTTTTGGTACATGAGAAACGTCGTCTACAAACTAACACTTATGCTATTATCGGGTCCCACGGACCCAAATTATCGTATTGCTTTGTAGGTAAACAATATGGACAACCACTCATGACAGCATTCCACACAGAACTACTTGACTGGAGAATAACTGGAAGCACGATTCTCCCACTTTAATAGATAATTTAGATTTTCGCTAGGTCCCTAAGACCCCATAATAGTAGTTCGGGTTAATTAGAAGAAATAACGCGAAAAAAATTATTCGAACTATTTGTTACATTTGAAAATTCGTTATGGTTTAGTATCTGGTTTTATATTAACATACTGAAATTGCCTATAATGGATATACTTTTAGTTTGATGAGTTTTAAATTTAAAGTTCAAAAGGCTCAAAAATAAAATACAGAAACTCTTGCAACATCCGATTAATAATACAAGAGTAATATTCTAGAAATACATAAAGAATACCCCAGGGTTTCATGCTTAAGCCATTATTATACTATACACATACAGTGTGGTGATAAAGTTTGGAACAAAATTCATAAAAGCGTTTTATAATGTTTTTAAGAAAATCGCTCGAACAGGTCAATTTTTGTTTTTAAAATGCCATCTTCTGACGTCAATTTTTTTGGAATGACGTCATTTGTTTTTGCACAATGACGTCATCATAAATTTTTTTAAATGACAACCCCCACTTTTTTCTTCTGTTTTTAATAGACCTTCTTACTACTTAAACGATGATGTAAAAAAATTGGTACCTCACATAACAATTTTTTTGAATAAATGACACATTTACTTCAAATCGTCGGTGGTTATAATTTTAGTGGTTATAATTTTACTAAAAATAATAATCGTAAACATTCTAAATTAAAGCAAATAACAGTAATTTATGTATCTAAAGCCGCATCCACACCTAACGAACGAGCGTGAATGAGCACAAGTGAACGAACATTGTGCGTGAAGTGTAGACGACACACGCGCACAATCGAACGTGAACGAACAGCTTCGAATGCTTTCCGCGGATTGTCGGTACTTCAAAGAAAAAGTGCTCGTTCGTGTTCGAACGTGTTTGAACGCATTTGGCTAGTGTGGACGGTACGACTGCATTCGATTTAACGGAACACTCACGAACATTTGAATTCCGGCCGTTTATGTTCATTCGTATGCATTCACGTTCTTCGACTTGCGTTCCAATTTGTTAACGTTTGTTCTTGTGCGTTTGTGTTCATTTGTGCTCGTTGGCGCTCCTTCGCATTCGTTCGTTAGGTGTGGATGCACCTTTAGAAACGTATCAAACATTATCAAACAAGTAAAAAAAAAAAAAATACCAGAACACAACTTTTTATCACTCATAGCTAAGAACGTACATCAAAGCTTTCATTTTGCAAAATCTAAAAAAAAACTCGAAAGTGAAATTTTAAATCAAACCTCCATATTAATGACCCTCATACGAGACGAAAGGTAAACAACATGGCATTAATAAAAGCTGATGTCATTTTCTTATATAGGCTCCGATTACACATACGTATGACATCATAGATAGCACATGTCGAGCCGGCGCACGTTCGTAATCAGTTCGAAAATTTACTGCGACAAAAACAGTCTACCGTGTACGCGTATCGTAGCGCACGCTTATTTAAACAAATTTATATCAGTGTGAATTGTAAGTATTATAATTTAACACTTCATATAAATACCGCGTCAATTAAAATTGAAAAATCGCACCTCGAACAAATTACAATTATTGTGAAATTACGTTATCATGTTTATTTCCCTGCTAATCAGATACCAAGTAGTTTTTCCACAAAATACATTTCATGTCGTTGCACGATAAATAGAATTCGTTCGTTGAGTATGGAAAGCCCGGCTGCATAAAATAACAACAAATTATCTTGCTAGCATAATTCACAAAACCGAGGAAGCCGATAACGATAAAGATTGTTTATTTTTAGACATTTTCGAATCTTGGCCTCGCTGTACGTTGGTGTAGGTCGTAAAAGAATATTTTTCAGTGCAACCGGCAATGTTGCCGGAATGCATAAATTGTTCATTGAATTATTATGTACATTAAGCGACTCGTAGTGCTTCATAATCAATAAGAAAATTACGATTAATGTTGAATTTGTTGAATTTTTATGTTGGTAATTAATTTGTACATGTACATGTTTGTAAAATTGTTCCACTGGGATGCTTTTCGAAGATTTATGATCCCATAAATATTATATTTTTATTTAATAAACAAAATGACAAAATTTTGCTTGTAAAATGGTTTATACGTTCAATTATTTCTTATTAATCTCTTAATGTTTAATCCAACCATTTGTATGTTTTTAAAAATCGGCATTTCATCTATTTTGTTAATTAATTAACAAATTTATGTATGTAGTTATTTGTTATCTAATTAACAAATATTCTCTTAAAATGAGATGAAGGTATGTAGAGTTGTTGAGAAGAAAAAAATATTAGTGATTAGTAACAGTCACTTCCGGTTTAACGGGAAATTGTGGCACGTTTTTCACATAAAATAGCCCGAATAGATTAAATTTCTGTCACATATACATTTTATGTATTTATATTGTTGGGTAATTATGTAACGTATGAAATAAAAACAAATATTTTTGTTTACAAAAAACGTAAAATCTTACGCGCGAATTTTCATTATTTTTTGAAAATTTTACACAAACAATATATTAATAATAATCTTATTTTAATATATCAACCTATCGATGTAGGGGTTTTTTGTACATTTTTTTATAATTTTTTTATTTTCTTTTAATTTTCCTTCTAACTAACTTCTAACTTACACAACTAATTTTTTGAGCAGAACAATTTTTACAAAATTGCTTGAAGATATTTAAGAATTTCACTTATTTATTTATTTTTTAATAGGAAAAATGTATCAAGTTTGATTATAGTAGAAATTAAAAAGCAATTTCTAGGATTTACACGTACAGCCAACAAGAAAATAATAGTGTTTAATAATAAACGTACATAAATACACAATTTTGAAACAAATTTGATCTGAAAATTAAGAACAAAATAACATGACAAAGATTTCGTGAAAGCTGACGGTTTGGTACCACTGACAATAGATTAAACC
This sequence comes from Lethrus apterus, assembly GCA_018397195.1. Taxonomy (NCBI): domain Eukaryota; kingdom Metazoa; phylum Arthropoda; class Insecta; order Coleoptera; family Geotrupidae; genus Lethrus; species Lethrus apterus. The sequence continues at coordinate 2,568 of JAFFZR010027751.1, read as the reverse complement.
TAACCAAAAGCCAGTATAGGTCAATAATAAATAACACAACTCGTACATTCAATATGTATGTAAAAATATCGTTATGTGTATCCTTCGATATAAAAATTGGTTCAATGCTTACTGTATACAAAATTAAATTCGTGAACCGGTGACTCTCAAAATTTTCACAAGACATTTTTATATCTGACCAAAAATTATATTTGGCAAATATTATAAACAGCAATAAAATATTTTTTTAATACTGCTAATCCAATAAATAATAAATGTTTCCATTTTTGGGCAATTTGAACGTCCTCAGGAACAAACATCAAAAGTGTAAAAAAATCTGTTATTATTACGGCCGTTGTTTATTTTTCTTTTCATAATCTTTGCTTAATAATTTCATACTTTATTTTATTTTTGTTATTTTTAAAAGTTCTTATTTTTATTTTTAACTACATTAAATTGTAAGTTTACGGACTAAATATTTATTAAACGTAATATAATAATTATCATTATAATTTCTGAAAAACACCACACGAACAACAAATATTTATAAATATCGCATATCTATTCAAATAATTTTATCACAAATTCCACAATACACGAATTGTCACAATTAAAGATAATACAAATTCCCATTAAACACGCTTATATTTATTATTATAATTCCAAATAATGAAAAAATCCTACGCGAAAATTTTCATCATTTTACATTTTTTTCCCCCCAGAATCAACAGTTCGAATTAGACGTGTTGTTGGAGCGAGTCGGTGAAATAAGGAAAAGGGCGGACGCGTCCAACAAACAGCGAATACAGAAAGAAAGCGACGAAGCTGCGGGCGAATGGTGCGCCCTGATATCTGATCTGGAAAGTCGAAGAAACACGCTCACCAAGTTGGCAGAAGTGTGGGAAACCTTCGAGGGAAGGTACCAACATTTCGAAAGTTTGCTGACCGGCATCGAGGAAAAATTGAAACACGTCGATTTGATAGTGAGAAACAAACAACATGTGATCGCGACAAGACAAAGTATTGAGGTGGGTGAATTCTTTACGATCGAAGGGCAATTTATTATGTTATGATTTTTTGTTTCAGATTCTGCAATCGGAAGCAGACTCTCTGAAGCAGTATCAAGAAGAAGTCATCAATTTGTCTGGTACGGTTCTGTTATTCTTGAGGGAGTGTTCTGCCACGTCCGCCGACGCCCTCTCAGAAAAACTCCGACAACTTTCCGAAAACTATGGCAGGTTAGTGACATATTTATTATTATTATTATTAGTATTTATGTGTATTATTATTATACCGTGTTGGAGTATGATGTGTCATTTCACCCGAGTGATGGGGAAAGGTTGTGGATGGAGGAATTAATAAAATTGAAAATTTTTTAAAGTTTATGTAGCTGTTCCTTTGTTTCGTCTTGTAATTCTGTAAACCAACCTAACTAAATCAAACTTAGTCCAACCTAGAGAATTCAATCGAATCTTAGGTAAAAATACCCAGCCTATTCTTGATTATGGTTTGGGATTTAGCGGGCTTAATTGCTTGGGTTCAGTCCTAGGTTTACTTGTATCTTTTTTTTATATAAAAAGTAATAAACAAAATCTTCCAAAATGACAAAAAAAGAAACAAATGTCACGTGACCGCCAATTTTGTGTTTTGTGGGAACGGTGATTTTTTTAATAAAATTATAAATAAAAATTGTATAGAATTTTAGATGTCCGTGAAATTTTGAAAATATGAGAATAGTAAAAAATTTACGAAAATTGTGCATTTACTGAAAATTAAAAAAAAAATTGCTATTACGAATTTTCCACAAAATTCAAACCGATGCGACGGTCAAGTGATGTATACTTCATTCATTTTTAATATATGGTAGAAATCATGAGAGCTGGCGCGTCAAGGTCATATTTGAATTGTATGAATCAAGTTTCAGAAATCATTTGTCTATTATCATATGTTATATACATATACTATATTGCATACTTCATATTTATCGATAATCTATGTGACATAACCTAAAAAATAAGTTAGCACAATGACGTTGACAAGTGACATGTTAATCTTGCATTTAATAACGACATACGTTTTTGTTGTTCCATATAATTTACATAGCAGACTTACGTTTCAGTTTCTATCTCTTTCATCAACTTGCGAACTGAACGCGAGAAGGAAACTCATACTGTCGAAAATTGTTGCATTCAAATGGCCTTGACACGCCAGCTCTCGTGATTTCGACCATAATTGTGATAATTTGACAAACAATACAAAATGGCGCAGCTTGGATGTCATTCGTTCATTACTTAAGCGTCTTAAGCCAAGTTATTGAATTTCAGATACTACATAGCAGGCCTGCCCCTACAAACAGTTCGGGATTTCATTGACCAATTAAAAGCATTCAATTTCATTTGTGGCAATGAACCGCATTAGTGATGACGTCAAAAACGAGCACGAAATTTAAAAAGGAGTCGTTCACATTTTGACCGTCTTAAAACTGACCCTTATGGTTGATATAAATAGGTGTCAAATTAAATAGAACAATTTTGAATCTGCTGATATGTACTTATTATAAACATTTAAAATACAAGGCCATTATATGAG